>BCLG01000402.1:161036-192549 GCA_001602295.1 Zoysia matrella | reverse complement strand
AGCAGGACCCACCTTGAGGTCGACATTGGAGCGGAGGCTGAGGAGCGGGCCGAAGTCCGGGTCCCGGAGGATGGTGCGCCACTTGCCGGGCCCGTGCCTGGCGACGCCGGCCTTGAGCGCGGCCTCCTCCTCTGCCGTCCACCGCTGCTTCGGCGCCCCCATCGCGAGGTGCTGAGCGTCCTCAGCCCGGCCACCGCCCGAGGAACCGCCCCCGCCTCCGCCTCAGCCAGGCGCCCGCCGGTTCCTTACCGGCCCCCGGAACGAAGTCAGCGGGGAGTTCGAGGGGAGGATCTCGCCAAGGCGCGTCAGGGGGCGGTCGGGGAGACGGGAATTCAGTGAGCACCAAGGGTTCTGCTTCTAGGGCAAGGTGGCCGAGGCGTGCGATTAGGTGGAGGAATCCATTAGGCCCGGAGGAGCTCGAGGTTATAAACGAGAGGATTGTTTGGTGCAGGACCAGAGTTGTGTGATTATGTCTGCGTTGCGACAAGCCTCCTCTGTTCTCTGTGCTCACTCTCGGGGAGTGCAGAGGCCAGGCGGGTGGGCCCGCGGCCCACTGACAGAGTAGCCCTGTGGGCTCGTGCTTGTTTTGTGTCGGAAACACGTTTCACGTTTAGGCTGTGTTCAGTTGTTCTTCAATTCAAGTGAACTAGATAATTTTCCGTCACTGTGAAAATTTATAATGATGATAATAATTTATTATAGTAAAAATGAAAAAAACTAAAAAAATTATAATGGATAAAAAATATTAAAACATATGAGAAATATTTAACAAAATTTATTTGAGCTTACAGAATAATATTTACTTAAAATTTCAAAATTTTTTAGCTGCATTTATAATGAAATTTGAACAGAATATAGTGGTGCTGTTGCGGATCCAGGAGGAGGGTGTGAGTGGATCGAGAAAAAGCAAGAGTCAGATTTAGCAAAATGGATTGGAGGCGATGATTAAATGAAGGATGTCAGCCGATAGAAAATAAAGGAGGAGAGATTCTTTTTAAATAGAGAGGTGTGAGGTGTAAAATAAACAGTCAGGATGAATTGAAATCTCATGATCGAACGGTGAAAAAAAAATGATGTGGTTTGATGAGAATTTAACTTTGATAGTTAGTGAGTTGTACAAATATAGATATTATAGATTAGATGAGGAATGAATTTATTATTTTTTGGTGAGGATACAATTCTCCACATTCTACTTCAATTCTTTCTATTTTTTTAAATCAAATAGAGTCTTAGATGGTAAACACCATGTGATAATCCAGGATCACGAGGATACCAGTACCCCACGGTGGTGCGGTAAAAGCCCTCCATCGTGATCACTGTCCTCTACCAGGTCCAGGCTCATGCGTAGTTGTATATCCACAGACAGAACGTCCGACCGCATCCTTGTGGTGACGTCGTTGACCATCGAGAGGTCGAACCAGTGCGCTGCCTCGGCCAACGGCCCACCGTGATGTTGATGGTCCATGCGCCGCCACGAGTTCTTACTGGGTGTGACATCGGAGGTGTTTAAGTACCGGACCTTCAAGTGCGCAACGCTCAAGTCAGTAGCCACCATGTTGTCGTAGTGTTCTGCTGCCTGAACATCCACGAAATGAGGAAGACGATGGCTGCCTGGCCACTGCCGGTGCCGATGTCCAAGGCGAGGCAGGGCCGCTTGCAGGGGTGAGTGATGAGCACAGACAGTTTGGGGAACATGTTCGGCTGCGCCGCCGCTTATACAATGTCATGCTTGCTGAACAGCCGGGCCATTGTTGGCCCAGCTCACTTCGGTCTTGGTCTCTCTTACCATACAAACGAGCGGAAAAAAAAAGGCGCAAGAACGCACCTCACTGGAAACAGAACGGCAGGAAGCAAGAGAGATACAGAGGTGGACACAAGGAGCAACGGAGCTGCACATCAAAGGTGTGTTTGGTCTAGGACAAAGTGAGATGAGATGGGTTCATCCCTGAAAATTATTTGATTGGAAGGATGATGTGAGTTTTTTTTTTATAAGAGATGATTGAAGGGTGAGACTGTCTAGTTTTTGTTTGGATAGATGAATATAGATCGTACATAAAAATTAAAGCAAATTTAAAAGATAATTCACAAATAATTACCATATATAATTAGAAAGTAATTATATGTGTGCGTCAAGCAAGCGCGCGGGAGAGGCTAGGGGCGGCGGCGTCCCCTCGATTTTGTGGGATTGTGTCGCCCTTGAATCTGAACAAATATTCTGCTCGGAGGATGCCCTAACCCACTACTTGACTCACGTCCAAACACCGGCAAAAGCGTGGCGGCCTCGTTCCATCCAGTCTCGTTCAAGTAACCAAACACATCCCAAGTGGCACCCGCACAAGCACACTCACCCACACACAATGGGCACGTTCGAAAACCATTTGTTCAGCTGCGGCAGTAGGAATGGATGCAGCCTACACACTTTATGATACAATAAAAATAATGTTGTGCTACAATGATATCAACGCCAGCCGCAAACACAATATGAGCTACCGAACACATACAGTGTAATAAGCCACATTTAGCCTCACGACTTAGCCAAAGCTCTCCGCAGCTTACCAGCCAACCTCTCTAAATAGAAAAAATATCGTAACAGAGTGATTATTTTATTGGGCTGAGAACCCAAATTCTTACAAGGGTCTAAATCAAAATCCTAACAATAGTGTCCGTATTAAGACCCTATAAATATAGATCTGTGTAGGACACACAGCAAAAATATCATCATGCAAAAAAGCAGCAGTTTTCTACGTAGATGTAGCACCCATTTTGCATGGATGATGGCCATGGCAAACAATTGCAGCAACGGTACTCTTACTTCTCACATGTCGCTTGTGCACCCCAGCGGCGCTCCTTCGGTGCTGTTCATGGATGACCCCCTCAATGAGTTCAATGAGGACGACATGCTCTCTAGGATCTCGGACGAGGATGACATGCTCTCTAGGCTCTCAGATGAGGACAACATGCTCTCTAGGCTTCTGGATAAAATGTGTTGCGGAGCATCATCCACCGTATACTCATTGGCACCGCTTACAGCTCCCCTGTTCTATCCCGTAAGTGGCGTGGCGTTGCTTGACCATGTTCTCGTCCAACGGGCAGTGATGAGGCAGGAGGACGTCGGTGGCGTAGGTGATTCGTCTTAAACCATAGGTTTTTTTAGTCCCTTAAACCATGAGGTTTCGGTGGGCTATGAGCTTTCTTATATGAATCTCGTATATTGTAATCTGTCGCCAGTAATTTTATAAAAAAATTAGTTTCGTAGCACTGAAAGATTACCACTTCCGAAAAATAACATCAAAAGATCATGGCTCTGGAAATTACCTTCCAAATTTACGTGCTCCTCTGAAAACTACCATTCTGTTACTTTCAGACTTAACGCTGTTAATTGTGACGAAAATGGCCTTGCCTTTCCTCTTCCTACTCTGTTCCTTCACATCCGAGTGGTACAACCACCATTGCTGCTTGAGCGGAGCTGGAGCTGGGCCTCCCGCCGCCTCTTCTCCCCGCCTCCACCCCTCTTCTCCTTCACTCGCCCTGGCGCACACGAGCTCCTCCCCATTCCAATCCCCATCCCAGTCCCAATCCAGGGAGCTACGGCGGCGATCGAGGCCCCTTGGGTCGCCCAGCGGCGGCCATCCCGCGAATCGGCGTGTCTAGGAGGCGGTCGTTCCAGCCTCGGCGGGTCCAGGCGAGGGCGTCGTCCCTGTCCGTCGGCGCGGCCAGGCGATCTTCGCGTCCTGCTCGACCACGCGTAGCCACGACCAGTCCAGCCATGGCGTGCATCGAGTCTCCGCCCCGCTGCTGCCTGCATTGCGCCGCAGTGTTGCTGGCCCCGCACGGCCTTCGCGTGAGCCCGGTGGCTGGCCGGCATTGCGTCGCCTCGCCTCGCCAGCTTCAGGGACGCCAACTCGTCAGCCGGACGCGCCTGGGCCTGGAGCTGGCCGGTGTCGCCTCGCCTAGTCTGTGAGTTTGTCGCTGTCGTGCTACCGAGGCTGGATTCAACGGCCTGTGGACGTTGGAAACATGACGGAATGCTATATTCAGGAGACAGTTATAATTTTCGATGGTAATTTCCCAAGCCGTAATCTTTTGATGCTATTTTCCAAAAGTGGTGATCTTTTAGTGCTACGAAACTAATTTTTCCTAATTTTATTTGTGTCATGTACAGCGAGATATGTTGAAAGGGTAGTGGTTGGTTTCTCTGCTGTGTTGTTATTGGCGAGAATTTCGAATCTTGAAACCAAAAACATTGAAGTATCATGCGACTTTTGCTTCCAATCTAAGTCCTTTGCTGCATCTTTCATTGTTCCAATCCATGCTCATGCACCGCGCCAGGCTATTAACTCTTGTGCTGCTCACACGCGCCAGCCACTAACTCTTGTGCTGCACACACTAAAAGAAAAATGGCTTTTCCAATGTGCTCCGAACACACGGAAAGACAACACGACACAAGGCAAACACCTGCCCCTTGTATCAAAACACAAAGCACACAGGAATATGGCTCCTTCCTCGAACCTCTTAGCTTACTAATGGGGATGATTTTTTCCATAGATGCTGAGTTTGTGTTGCTGCTCTATTCCATGAGACTCCTATTCGATTGCCTCTATCACCTAATCTACAACAACTATTGCAGAAATGATCAAAAGGTGCTTTTTTGGCAGGATCATGGCAAAACAGCGCATCGTCCTCTTCCTCCTTTTTGGGCTCATATCTCGATCGTGGATGAAAGAGAGGTGCCTTTTGGGGCCAAATTTTTTTGCTCAAATTTCATCTCCAACAGTAAAAAATAACTTCAAAATGTGCCTTTTGAAACCAGCCAAAAAAATTAATGTCTATTTTAATCATCCCTTCCAATAACTCCTCTAAATATGTTCTAATATATTTTAAATTTGAGTCAAATTAGCAGCTGACTACAGTTAATTGCACACAAGTTGAAATTCGAGATCTAGAAAGTTCCCTGGAAGTCCTTAGGTTTAGAGGGATTTTAGAAAGGCAAACAGCTTGGAGAGCTTTAAAGGAATTGTTGGAGGAGATTTTTTAAACATCTTTTCAATAATTTAATTTAGCAGGCTATTAGATACCCTGCATGCCTGTATTGACTTAGGGTTTTGAAAATAGGTGAAAACCAATCGGTTTTTATGATTTTCATCAAACCGATTCAGTATAGGGTTAGATTCGGTTTTTGTTCAAAAATTGAACTTATCGTTGTAGTAAAATTGGCTAGTCTGCCAATTTTTAGACAAAGCAAAAACCGGTCTGACGTCAGTTTCTAAAACTCTGGTCCTGACCCCTCGGCCAAACATGCAAGCATTGCGTGGCTAATAGGCTAATCCACGCACTGATGCACGCACACACTCTACTCCATCAAATTGACTCTCCACACACTAAAGATCTGTTTGTTTGAGCTTTTGTTTTTGTGATTTTAAAAAAAATAGCTGATGAAATTTGAATGTTGATTTTTTAAAATATTTTTAGTTTCTCAGTATACTAAAAGCTAAAAAAACAACCTAAAATGTGTTTTTTAGCTTTTAATTTATTTTATTAGAAATTTACTTTTTAACTTTTCAAAAAGCAAACTTTTCAACTTTTAGCTTTTTTAACTAGAAAAGTCAGCTGAAAAGCTGAAACAAACAATGCCTAACTATCTTAGACACGAGCTACTGGCTAAACAACTCACATGTACACGAAAATAGATAACCAACAAGATTAGTCCCAACAGCCATTTAGTCTTGGTCGGGGATCGAGTCGATGGATGGACCACTGTCTACTCTTAGTTGTTGTGACAGTTAGATCTGAATTGCAGAGAGCTGGTGAAGGCAGGAAGGTACCGACCTGACGAAGATGACAACCTCTCCGTGGTGTCCCATTAACCTCAACGGTCCTTCCCTTCAATAAAAGATGTCGTCGTTGACTTTTAAATTTAATTTTGATCATTTATTTTATTCAAAAAAATTACTCGAATGTGTAAAATTTTAAGTTATAATTCAAATAACTCTAATGATAAATCAAATTATATCAAAATATATGAAATATATCAAAATAAAACGAATGGTCAAAGTTAAATTTAAAAATCATTTCAGTATGTTCGTCATAAAAGTTTCTGCCTTCTTGAGTCAAAAACAATCTATTCAGATTTGGACGATTGGTTATTTTCTGGCCTCAACAATCGTCAGAGGATGTTTTCCATTACGATATGCATATTAGGCTATATTAGTTAGTAAGAAAACATTACTCTAAGCAGATAAGGATTAAGAAAGAACTATTCATTCAGGTAGAATATCTATGAGAAGCCATAAGCTAGGTGCCTTGGTGGTCATCTCTTTTTTGTCGTTAGGACAAGTTAATTACTTCAACACAGCATTAAATATTTTGAACAAAAAGCAAGGAAAAAAATTGGAGGTAGTATATGAAACCACATTATAAACTAGTAAAGAAGTTGGGACAAAAATACTATATATGGGATTGAACTGGACTCCAGTTGGGAGATGTAGACTGAATTATCTGCCTCACTTTGTCAACTTTTCTTTTTTTATTAAAAAAAAGAAACCGGAGCACATAGCTCCCGCTTGCATGGGTCCAGGAAAGGATCCGAACACTTTTAATCTTTTATACGCTTTACATTTCAGAAATCAAATTGCGCTTGAATGTTTACATGGTTGAACCACTTTAACTGGCCCGAATGTCAGGACGGAGGATTCAGGTGTGTGCTATAGGAAATTTCACTTACAGAAGTTACTTATAGGGTAGGCTGTGCCATGTAATATACTCCCTCCGTTCTTTAATTGATGTCGCCGTTGACTTTTAAATTCAACCTTGACCATTAGTCTTATTTAAATTTTTTTGATAAATTTCATATATTTTAATATAATGTGATTTATCATTAGAGATATTTGAATCACAACTTAAAATTTTACACGAATAAGACGAATGACCAAAGTTGATTATAAAAGTCAACGGTGACATCAATTAAAGAATTCAAAAACCAAGCTTCCTCACCGTAACAGCAGCATAAGGGACTGGCCAGTTCCTTCACAATCCTGATGTTAAATGCACGATCATGTCCTCACCACCTCCTCAACTCTGAGGCAATTAGTAAAGAGAACCTTCAGTGCCTTGTTAATGCTCCAGAGTGTATGGTGCCAGCTTATAACTCCCTCCTGAATTTGCAGCAGCCACAAATAAGGAAGATGGACAGTAACAAGAGGTTTAATTAATTAAAGAAACGATACGGTGCCACATGTTCTATAACTAATACCATCAAATGCCATTTTCAGCCATATAAATAAAAGACTTTGAAAGATATAATCTCACCAACCAGATAAAATGCATTTGCACAGTTCAGAGTTCACCTCGATACATGGTCAGCAGTCACCAGCGTTGAAGAAGAAAAGAAATCAACAAGAAACTGATGAGAAGCTAGAAATACAATGAGCTAATTAGTAGTTTGCATATATTTGAGATCTCGCCATAATCAGGAAAAAGGGCTTTATTTGATCTTTGTTCATCTCAAGAAGATGGCGTAGCCATGCAAAAGTGTCCCATATGACTGGAATCAAATTCTGGGTCATAAAATTTAAAAATACAACAGTACACATTAAATACTGCAGTTTATACCACATGCAGCCATCAAAAACACCTCGGCATATGTAAACATAACATAAGCTCAACAAATAGAATTAATCTGTTTGCTCGTTGGTAGCTTTTGATTCCTTTGCGCTTTCCAATTGCAATATCCTCTTATTTAGGGCTTCATAATGCTTTTCAGAGCTTTCCTTAATATCCTCCACCTGAAAAATTACATATAAACTTTAGGCACCACTGCATTCAAGAAAAACGAAAGAGTAGTCATTAAACTTTATGGTGTACCCTCCTAAGCCACAACATAATGAGCAGTTTCTATACATTTCCAGAAGTACATTCAATGTTCATAAGAATTCCTGAAACCACATGAGGCAAGTTCCTGAAACCTTGGGCATAAGGACTACAGCAGAAACTTGGATTAACCTTAGCAACTGTGCAATGGTCTGATGTACTCCCTCCAGTCCCATAATTCTTGACGTTTTGGAAAACACTTAAGTCAAACGTTGGAAACATAAATTACAAATAATTTTAAATTAGTTAAGTTTAAAAATATGAAAACTATATGAATAGATTTGTCTCAAAACACTCTTTCATAAAAGTATACATATGCCAATTTTAAATAAAAGTTTATAGAAAAAATAGAAGTCAAAGTTGCATTTTGAAGACCGTGTCGTTTTCCAAAACGTTAAGAATTATGGGACTGGAGGGAGTAAGTGATACCGTGGTATGATCAGCACAAAGTTATGCTGAGACTAGCATGCTAACACTAAAGCCGATATGATGTGCTAAATGGTTTGCAGCAAAGGTACCCCCTGTGGATCCATATTTTGTTACAGACATGTGACTCATCCCCTACATCATTGAGCAGGAAAATATTGCAGTTTGTCGAAATTCAAAAACAGAAAGTCTGGTGAGACATATCATGAGTGCCAACGCCACAACTTATCACAAGTATGTAATACATAATAAGTCACAATAGAAAGACAACATTGCTCAATAATACATTGTACTTCGCTAAATCACCAATTTAGACAATATGTAAAAGAATCAGGGCAAGTAACTGGATATTGCTTCAACTGCGCAATAAGAATGCAAGTGGGTACCCAACTGGTAGTTGTGTATCAAACCTAAAGATCATTTGCTATGCTAGCTTGATGAGGTGCAGGTGCATTTTAGTTCATTTGAGAGAATTTATGGTCAAACCAATGACCCAAAATTTTGAACATGGCACATATTAATAGCCTAATACGTAGTCTGAATGTCAGTCGCGCCACATGCCCAGATCACCGTGCGTGAAAATGCCCTAGGGAGCAAAACAGACGCCACTATAACAGCGAGACCAGAAATGGATGCGCGACCGCGTTAATTAACCAGATTACTCGCTTCAACAGCATAAACAAAATGGCTTTCAGGAAAGTGGGGGCAGACCTGACGGGCGATGGCGGCGCGGGTGAAGAGGACGTCCTTGTAGATGAGGGAAAAGCCCGCTGCCGAGGCTGTCGCCGCGCCGGCTGCGAACGACGAGAGCCGCACCCGCCACAGGTACCCCATCCCGCACCCGTCACTCTCTCCTCGCCGCCGCTTTGCTCGCCGGAGATGGGAGATGACAGGTCCACAGTACAGCCTACGATTAGAAAACGAACCTTCTCAATCGATGGGCTCGTCTAAAGAGGACCTCCGTATGGGCATGGTAGCATTCGGCCCGGCCCAAAAAAGAACATTTTCTACTAGTACTCTACAAAAGATGCCGAAAATATTTTGAGAGGATAAAGTAACCCGCCACGACGCGACGCTCGCCACTGACAAGATGCCGTCGCCGGCGCCGCCGTCCCGTGGCCTCCTCCCCCCTCTCGCGACGCCGAAGCCCGCGCTTCCAGCTGCCAAAACCTTGCTTCGGGGGCACGCCCAGGTCCAGGCCAGAGCGCGAGCCCAGCCGGTCGCGCAAGCCAGGTCCAGCCGCCCCGACGACGCGCTCTCCGCAGGCTTCGTCCGCCTCCTAAACGCCGCCCACGTCCAGGATGCGGAATCCAACGGAAGGACAGGCGAGCTCTATGACCCTAAGCCGGGGGACTTCGTTGTCGGGATCGTGGTGTCCGGTACAGAGGCGCGCCTCGACGTCGCAGTCGGCGCCGACCGCCTCGCCGTGATGCTTGCCAAGGAGCTCCTCCCGCTCGACCGTGGCGGCGCGGACCGATTGGAGCAAGAAGCTCCGCCTCGGCCGGGGAGCATGGGCGTTGTGGCGAGCCCCACCGTGAGCGAGGAGGAGGTCTGGAAGCAGAAGCACGGGAGCAGGGCGCTAGTGGCGCCAGGAACGGTGGTGTTCGCGGAGGTGCTTGGCAGGACGCTCAGCGGACGGCCGCTGCTCTCGGCGAGGCGGCTCTTCCGGCGCCTCGCATGGCACCGCGCCAGGCAGGTTTAGTTCTCCTCGCTGTTTCATTGTGCTCTCTCGTCTTGACATTGGTGAGGCCAAGCTGACAGTTCTCTAGTCACGGCAGTGTGTCACCAATTAGGTGCTCTAACGGCCCTCCAAAAAAAACTATTAGGTGCTGGTGCATGATTCATGTGTTTAAATTGTCAGACAGATTATGCAACTTGACGAACCAATTGAGGTCAAAATCTACGAGTGGAACACCGGGGGCTTACTCACAAAAATTGAGGCAAGGGAGAATTTTCACCCGCTTTGCTTTGTTGATGTATGATATCCGATGGTCAGTAAGTTGTATTGTTTCATTTTGAGGGTGACATGCAGTTCAACTTTGTTTCAGGGGCTGAGAGCATTCCTTCCTAAGTTTGAGCTTATGGACAGGATAAGCACATTTACAGACTTGAAAACCAAGGTAGGGAATATTTTAATGTTATTGTTTTTAGTGCCCAAAATGCCATTCCAGTATTGCTTTTGGCATTACTGCTGTGTCAACTATTGTTATAATGTTCTTGTAGTGTTTAAAGAAGTGGCCGACTAGGCCACTTAAGTGCCGCCTAGGTGCTAGGTGGAGCTCCACTGCTTTACTTTCAACTAAACTGTTAATTAAAAGTTTCCCCTGTTTTGAATAATCTCTACTCCTATAAAAGAGGGAAATGGTGATGGCCTTTCTGCCAGCATGCAATTTGGACCGTCCGATTTCCATCCGACGGCTGCAACTGGATCAGTGTCCTCGGTCACTGGTTTTGTGCTAATATGCAATGTTTTTCATGTTTCCTCTTTTTTCTTTTATTCATTAGCCAAAAGTACAAATGCCTAGGACTGCCTAGGCGTCACTTAGGGACACCTAGGCACTAGGCGATGCCCAACCGCTTTCTTAGTTTCTCCAGTTTTTTAAACACTATGTTCTTGTAAGATTTTGGCCATAGAATATGCTTAATTAAGGTCCTGTTACTTGTGATGGATGACCTCTTTTGTTGCTTCACATATAGGTTGGTTGCAGTATTCGCGTGTGCATTGTAAAACTTGATGAAGAAACGAATGACCTGATAATCAGCGAAAAGAAAGCATGGGTTGGTACACTGACTTGTCCTCGCCAGCTGTTTGTATGATTTGTTTATGAACTTACAGATTACATATATTTGTAAATTCTACTGGCCAAGCTTTGAATACCAATAATACCAGTTGAAATCGGCACAATAAAGTATAGGTAGGCTATGGGGGTGATGTAGTCAATGCAAACTCTCTTTCATTTTAATGAAATACTCGAATGATGAAGGCATGTTCTCGAAAAAAATGAATGATGAAGTATGCATGAAGGCATGTTCTCGAAAAAAATTATCGGAGGCACATTACATTCAGGACATCATGGAAAATGCCATTTATGGCTCCAAATTGAACCTGAATGCCACAAGGCCTGCACAAATCATCAGTGCTAAATCCTCTTTTTATGTATACATTGCATTTGAATCCTCTCTTAAAAAAAAATACTACTTGACCAGGGGGAGAGACGTCCCCCTGATTTTGTCTTAAGAAGGTGCCGTGACTGGAACCTGGCTGACTCATTGCAAACATGGGCTACTGACCGTTTGCACCGTGAGAGTCTTGGCATTTGAATTTTACCGCAACTATGATTGTACTGATATATTGAACTATTTATAAACAGGAAATGACTTTTCTTAGAGAAGGAACTCTCATACAAGGAACAGTTCGCAATATTTTTTCATATGGCGCACAAGTTAGGATAGCTGGAACAAACAGAAGGTAGGAATTGAGGCTGCAAGGCGGTTTGCATTTTTCAGATTTTTTTTTACTTGGATTAATTTATATTTTTGTTGAATGTGGAGTCAAGATCTAGTTAAAAAGTATAGTCTTTTTCGCAGATGAGGAAAGCAGCTAATCTTATGCTGACCTACTGATTTGCAGTGGACTATTGCACATCTCCAACATTAGTCGAGGCCGGGTTTCATCAGTAAGTGACATTCTGAAGATAGATGATGAGGTGAAAGTTCTTGTGATCAAGTCAAATGTTCCAGACAAAATTGCACTCAGGTAAACCTGGCCTCACTAGTATCGGTTCTATTCCTTTTTGTTATTAACTTGTAGTCCTTTTTTTTTTGTGTATATGAAGGGTATGCTGAATTTTCTTTTTCTACTCATGAAACAGCATAGCACACCTCGAGAGTGCTCCGGGTTTGTTTCTTTCAGACAAAGCGGTAAGAACTCAGTTGCACTTCCTGGTTGTGTATACCACAACATCTTTGACACATTTCACTGCTTCTATGTACGTCTTCTTAGTAAACATCTTGTACTGATGCAGAAGGTGTTCTCAGAAGCTGAAGAAATGGCACAGAGATACAGGGAGCAACTTCCACTTATCTCTCAGAGTCAAAATACTAACTTAGATGATGACCTACCAGGAGAAACTATTCCATTTGATGATGAAGCTTCACTATGCGCAAACTGGAAATGGTTCAAATTTCTGCATCAGAGCAAACCTGTTGATAGCAGCAACAGAACATAGATGCATCAGCTGTGCATCTAACACGCTGAGTGTTGTGACAATTTCGCATCCCCTTGAACTTGTAGAGTGCGTCAACAAAGGTTACGAAACAAATGGCGGGAAGTAAGCAAAGTCATGTGAAGCTGAGCTGCGGCAAGATAAACTGAAGAAGTGACAGTTCTTGGTGATCTGATCGATTTAACCATATATGGGTTGCATAGGAGTGTGCTGAGCCGGCAGAGCTGGAAAGTCACGAGAAAAGAAGAAAACGAAAATGTAGCCCTGGCAAAGAATGTTTTCATCGTTCCAACTTTAACCCATTCTAGCTGCAACAATTTTGACTCCTCCAAGCTGCATTGCTCATTCCTCCTACTGAAAACCGTTGCCAATTTATTATAGGCTGTTTAGAAATATGCCATTGCAATTTTGCAAGTTTCAAAGTGTCAACAACAGATGATGCTCTGCAAGTGAATGACACGTAAGTTCAAATGATATATTTCAAATTTTGTAAATTTGTAATGGTATGTATGAAGTTAATCTATTTATTTTATTTAATATTTATTTGACCTTGTTTTCTATCTGAAGAATAGAGTTTCATTGATGTATCTTCACCACCATGTTGCGTACTAAAACCAAAGTTTTAGAGCTCTCCTCGAAGTTAAACAGAATTTCAACTTCAAGATGATGCTGAAGTATACTCCCTCGTTTTAAAATTGTTATCGTCGATTAGTCCAACATAACTAACCGGCGATACTGAGTTCGGATCGTTTGGTGAAATAGTGAGCTAGGAGTGCTAGCACCAACGCGCATGAATCCTGAAAGCGGTGTGATGAGCTGCAACAAGCGTGCGGTGCTACTCCTATGTCTCGTAACAGCGCATTTTGCATGATGCTCAAGGGAGTACTCCTAGGAATATCTGGAATGGACGCTGTACAAGTACTCCCTCCGGTGAACAAAGAAAGTTAGACAATATTTTGGTGAATCATTGAGAATATAAATTACAAATAAGTTTTAACTTATTAAGTTTAAAAATATAAAAAATTATATAATTAAAATTGTCTTAAAAAATACATTCATAAAAATATAAATATTTTTTTTATTATTTAATAGTTTTATAAAAAATAAAAATTAAAGTTATATTTTGAAGATCGAGAGTACTGTTCACGATTGTAGGAGTACAGCAGTCGGGCCGTTGAGTGCTCGTGATTTGAATCGATATCAAATCTTGAGTCATCCGTGTGGTGAATGTCTCGAGCGTATCAGGTGTTGCAGGATGCAGCGGGAGACGCTCCGAGGAGACGGACGACACGGCGACGCACGCACGCACGCATGCTGCGGACCTGAGCCGAGAACAGCGCGCGCGTACAGGGGCGACTGCGAGTGGACTGCCACTGCAACCTGCTTGCTGGCCATCGGTCGTTCCTGGCGGCCCGCGTGCGGTCAAGCCTAGACTACCCAAGCATTTGCTACGCTGGCTTCCTTCCCTTGCATGCGAGCCCTACTTGGGCTACGGGGTTGCCTTCGAGAAAAAAGGGCGTAGGCATCGCCATCGACCTCCAACAAGCACGGAGCAGACTAGAGTAAGGGCAGCAGTACCAATGGTGGTTTCTACACATAGTTTCTATAAATAATAAATTGTCATTTAGATCTAGTTTCTTTTAATAAGATAATTTTTATAGTAGTTTCTATGTAGAGAAAAAATTAATGATCCTTTGCATGTCTTAAAAAAAACTGTTTGATAACTGTGGCAAGTAATTTTGTTCCTTTCCAATTCACCATATGCAAAACAAAAAAAAAATCGGCACAGTTGCCTCGGACCTACTCAACAATAAGATTATTTAACCCATTCCACATTTACAGAGACAAAACATGATGGCTTTAGCTACACATACAAAACTAAAATGACTCAATCAATGCATATTTGTGATCTGTTTCTTCGATCTGAAACATGTTGATCTCATGAAATTTTTCTCTAACTGAAAACAAGAACACACCAAATACGTCCAGTCCAACAACATAACAGAAATAATAATACGGCAATCTTGTAAAACTGGTTCTGATCATATGCTAGATAACGGAAAAACAGAATTAGACAGTTCTAGATAACTTGAGCAATACTAGACCTGAACCTGATGGTTCTGGTCATATATTTATAGACTCTATAAAACTAACACTATGATAGATTGTATTATATAATATGATCACATTCCATAAATGTTTCAGCTGAAAATTTTTATCACCATGTTCAGAGGCATACATACTCTCCGCAAGCTCCATCAGTTTGTCATCACTACAACCAATTCTGTATACTTTCGTGGTTCATCCAACAACCATGAACCTCGATGACAGGTTTCTTGACACGGTCCCAACAGATTTTTAGTTGATTTTTGTTTCTCTTACGGTTCCTTTCGGTGGTTTCATTGTACTCTTCAGTAACATCAGCTCAATATAAATCTAACTTCCTTTCATTTCCAACTACAGGATCCTTTGAGTTATGTATCCAAGCAGAGGCCTACAGTTAGATTAGGAAATAATTCAATGTTGAGAACCAAATTGAATATTTACTATAATGCATTCACAAAGTACAACCAAGCAGCTTACCAATCTAATATCTTCAGCTTTTGTCCAATTCAATCTCTTGTCAGTCCTAACCTCATCAAAATTTTCAGTCAAATCATCATCACAAGTATCTTCTGCATTGACCTCATGGATAGAGGGGCTTGCTGTTGATGGAGTTTGTCCAGAAATTGGAGTGATTGGAGGCTCCTTACTAGTTGTACCAACAAAATGGAAATTTTCAGAACACTTATTTCGAGTAGCATGGTTTATGAATTGGTTTGACTGCAGCAAGTTTGTAAAGCCATATGGTAGATACATCCTAAAACAAATGAAAAAAAAGAGATGTGTCAATACAAATGAAGTGTATCAAATTAGATCATACTATGACACAATATGAAATCAGAACTGAATTATAACAGAAAAAATAAGCAATGATATCAGAATTTTAATTTAGTTTCCATACTAACAAATGGTAAACTACACCACTGTTTAAATAATATCAGATTACAGGACCATATCAAAATTTATTAGTAGGAAAACATGGAGATTACAGGATCACACCTTCCAATAGAAGATGAATCATGAATAGACCCTGTCCACCACACAGGAAACCCGGTGGATTGCGCTCTCTTAACTTCTGCCGCGACGACGATCCTGTCGGTTCTTCTCGCGCGGACTCGTCGACGTCGAGTCGACGTATCGAACAGGCGCAGAGGAGGTCGACTCGTCTCACGTCTTGTGCACCGGCGACTCTCCCCTCCTCCGTCCCTTCCCGAAGCGAACGGGAATGATTACGGCTTTGGCCGTAGAACCGCACGTTGGTGTTCGAATCGCCGTCGTCTCCTCGGGAAACGAGAGCGTGCCATCATTGCGCTGCTCTTTTCGTCTCTCCCCGTCTCGGCTTCCGCCAGCGAACGAGCGAGCAAGCACGGAAGCGATGGGTTGGACTCGCCTTCGTTCTCGGGTTCCAAGGGCACGTTTGAATCTCATATTTTAAAATTTTAGATAAAAAAAATCTCATAAAAATTTAAACATGCGAGATTTTAAAAGACTATAAAATTCTATATAATTTAATAGATTTAAATATTATTTAAAATTCTATACCACAACATATATCAATATTTTTATAATAATAAAATATCGTAATTTAAATAGTTGGAACTTTGAATTTATAGAATCCGAATTTTAAAATTTCTAATCCGAACAGCTGAGATTTTGAGTTCTTAAAATCCAGATTTTGAAATCAAAAAATTAAAAATCCGAATTGTGAAATTCAAAACGCTACCCAACAAACACGGACCTCGCCAGCCAGCCAGCCTAGTCTAGCCTAGCGTAGCGTAGCGCAGGCCACCAAACCAGCATTTCCACTCCACAGTCTCCACTGGAGCAGAGATGGGGGCAGGGAGAACAGAGGCCCAACTTGCTTGCGATGTGGGTGTGGCTGAGTTCATCTCGCATTTTCGACGTCGCTGTACTCCAAGGGTTAACATTACAAATAATGATAGATAAAATTTGGGTTAAATATTGAAAATATAAATTACAAATAATTTTAAAATAATTAAATTTAAAAATATAAAAACTATATGGATAAGTTTTTTGAATGTGAATACTAAAAGATTTGCTTTTTTTTTGCGATGGTTAAGAAGGAGTAGCTGCTGGTCATACGACAGTAAAATCAACTGCTTTTGAAATAATTTTTTTTATTTTTATATTTTTTCAAAAAATTGAACTACTTCTCAAAAAAAAATTATAAAATTTCTAGGAAAATGTTGT
Organism: Zoysia matrella; assembly: GCA_001602295.1. Taxonomy (NCBI): domain Eukaryota; kingdom Viridiplantae; phylum Streptophyta; class Magnoliopsida; order Poales; family Poaceae; genus Zoysia; species Zoysia matrella. The sequence continues at coordinate 175,717 of BCLG01000402.1, read as the reverse complement.
ATTCCAAAGGAGGTTTGAACGTTTTGCAAGCACTCTGCGGCAGGCAGGACGACACGGCAGCCGGCCGGAGTCCTCGCGTCCTTGGTTTCTCGGTCCACTCACCTGCTTCCGTTTCCGCAGACGACACGCCGCAGAGAAACGTTCGTTCGGTCGCATGCTGCTACAGTCCTCTACGGAACCGGACGGACGGAGACAGCGGTACGTCTCGGTGCAGGGGATCGCCGCCCAGCCCTGCAACGCGACGACATGACACATGACCCGTCGCCCGCCTCCCCGGCCGCCGGCCGGCGATGTGTCGTCCCCGTCGGTCGGTGACGGCCGCGTCTCGCGAGTAGGAGTTGTACTCGTACTCCCAGTTGGAGAGGGAAAAAAAAAAAGCGCGAGCGTCGCGCACACATCATCTTCGCCGCCGCGCTCGCGGGCGCGCTCCCACCGGCCCACGACACGCCATCGCAAGTTCGCAACGTGGGGGCGTGTGTGAACGGAGGCCGGACGCTGACGTGATTCTGAGTTGACGCGCGAGGGGAGTTGGCCGGCCGGACGGCGCGCGGCAACGGCGACCGGTCGGGGCGGGCGCCGCCGCCGCTCGCGGCACGATCCAGAGGTAATTGAGGTAACCGCCGCTGCCTCGATCGACGATCGGGGATCCAACAGTCCCGGCGTGGCGGCAACAGTTTTTGTGTACACTGGTGTAGTACAAGGTCGTGGGTTGTTGGGCGAACGAGGCAACGACGAAGATGTTCTCTCGCCTTTCTTTTTTTTTTTCTCTCTCTCTATAGTAACAATCACCCTGACGTGGGCTGCAGATCGTGCATGTCGACACTGCGGGACAGCGACACGGACAACTGGAAACGCCCGCGCTTCGTTAACACGCTGGCCACAGGAGGTGATGTCACTGGAGACGTCACGTTGATGGTATATTCTGCTAGCCGGTCGAGGAAGATCCAGCCGTCCAAAAGGCTGTGCCAGGTCGCTCGCAGCTCGGGGAGCCAACCGTTAATTAGGACCCGATCGACTACAGTATTTGGAGCAATTTGAGCCACTTGAAATTCATAATTTTTCACATGAACCTGTTCAGGTGGCAGTAGTTTAGTACTCCAGCTCCTTTTGCAGGCGTTTGCCGACGATATGCTTTATTCGACTTTACGTTGCTCGTGCGAGTTGTGAACTTTATTTTTTTTATAAAAAAAAATCTGAATAGTAGTGCTAGTGAACCTTTCATCGTCAACGTAAAGAGCCATTGATTTTCCATTTCGTTCCGCTCTGTATCCAGAGTTCCAGACTAGGAGAAGAAAGAAAACTAGAAAAGGATGGGCGCGTGCTAGTTTGACTTTGGAGTTTATTCCGGCACGCGGAAGTTGCCGGCGTGCAGAAAACACCCCCAAGCAACAGGAGAGGAGAGCATGGCCATTTAGCTGGCTGTCGTATCTTGGAGTGCTGTTTGTTTCTTTTCCCCGCCTCGCAACCTGATTCTTTTCTCTAGAGGATTCGGTTCTGATTCTATGATAACATTTCAATAAAAGTTTAGGGGCATGTTTGGGTGTTGTTGTTTTAAAAAACCACGGCATCGAGAAACTATAGCTTTATAAACTATAGCTATTAAATACTATAGTATTTAGAAACGGAAGTTTTTGCAGTTTTGAGATAAACTCTAACATATTTGGGTACTAAAATACTCCCTCTGTTTTTAAATCATTGAAACCATTGATTTTTAATATTAACTTTGACTATTTATCTTATTTAAAAAATTTATTTTAATATATAAAATTATTAGCTGTGATTTAAATTTCATCAATGATAAAGTAAATAATAATATAATTTTATATGTTTGAACAAATTTTTTAAATAAAACGAATGGTTAAAGTTAATATAAAAATCAACGGTGCCAATATTTTAAAACCGAAAGAAGTATTTTATAGTATTCTCTTTTTTTAAACACAACGGGAGAGGGTGCTATTTAGCTCGGCAGCACATGGACTAGTTATTATCTAAACTATTTTGCTGGAGAAATGTAACGGCCCTAGTTACTTGAATCATTCAAAGGCCTTTTTTGATATTAGAATCTTCTAACTCCTAAAATTATAGAATATTCTAACTCCACCTAAAGCTAAATAGTAAATCATAGCCAAAGATAATTTCACGTAACGTTATCCACATGCATATACGAATTGTTAAGAATATTATAACCCACCTCCAGCAAAAATAAGTAGACCTAGACATGCAGTACATTGTGCGTGCGTGCAAGAAAAGAAAGAGCCTACGCGCGAGCCAGAGAAGGCGCCTGCTAAACTCAGTTTAGAAAAAAGAACTCCAAGGTAGAGTTTCCAAAACTCCAAAAAAACTGAGGTTTTGATGATATCGTGGTTTTTAAACTGTAGAATTTATTGCATCCACACATTTTTTTGATTACTAAAACTATGGTATTTTCTAAAACTGTGGTATTTTTCAAAAATTTTAAAAATACTTTGTATCCAAAGAGACCTTACTCGTTCCATTCGTGTGTACTTGTCTCCAGACATTTGTTAGATTTATGGGCAATATCTTGCATTTGAATAGGAGGACCTGGTGTATTTCGTAGGAGCACTACAACTTCTAAAGTGTATATATATAAACACACCCTTTCAAAGGTTGTCCTAAATGATGGTGTTGTTCTCAACAAAACTAGTGCAACTGATGCTTGTCACGGAAACAAGCGTCACCAATCAATGGGTCAGTATGGGACAGATCCATCTACTGCCCCATCTGTCAGAGGTTGCTTGTCAGTGTTAGTGCATCCTGTTGCGTGCTCAACGTGATTCCTCTTCCAGCATCCTCTCCATATGTCATTCTTTTGATATTCTTATTGCCAATTATGTCATCACCAAGAAACTAGACATGAAGACGTCTTGATAATTAGTTCATTCTGATCACGGTAGTACAATTTTAATGGTGCCCTATAATTGTCCCGCGAAAGATTTGCTCTTATCCGGGCACGCCGTCCTCGGCTCCCCAAATCCTCCAGGCGCCGGCCATCCACGGAAGAATCATTTCGCTCCGATGCAAAGATCCGCAGACCAACGCCTCGCCCTTTTGACCCGCCACCCGCGGATCGATCGAACTATAGAAGATTTAGTCGGTGGATGCAGTTGCTAACCTTGGAATAACTAACACCGAATCGATTAAACAAAAGAAGGAATAAACAGGAGCAGTTCTGCTGGATGCCCCGCCCAGCGAAGGAATCTTTGCCTGAAATGGGCAAGCAAACGAACGATCCGGGTGAGTAAACAAACAAAACCAACAGTGGATCGGAATTCGGAAGAGCTGAACGCGGCATTACCAATTGCCATGCTGCCAACTCTATCAAAAAGTTTGTTTGTTTGTTTCGGTTTCTGGGTGAACGAACCAGCTTAAGGTCTACTTTTAAAACACGTGAATTTTTTCTATTCTCTGTTTTTATGTGAAATTTATCTACTTTTGTGAAATTTCTATATGACCTCTGTAAAATTCCTACATTCCAAACTAGTACGAAATGACGAAGCTAGCAATAATATTATAAAACAAGCAATTGCATTGCACCATCGGCATGGAGATTTTAGTACTAGACTAGCTGTACACTTGTACAACTAAGCTGTGATAGTCGGCGCAACATGCCTTTTGTAAATTGAGCACATGCTTGGCGCATGGGCTTTTCAAGCACTTATTCTGGCCTCGTGGATACGACGTGCTGATTATATTGGTACGTAATGGCTGATCATTTCGGTGGAGTTGCTGTCGTCAAGGCTACAACCTTTATTACAGCTGAGCGGCTCTTACTGTTGCCACTCCCACAGGAACATAGAAATATAGTTCGTTAACCTGAATAAGTGAATTAAGAAGTAATTCTATATCTAGAGTTCCATCCTTCAGTGTTACGAGACTAATAGAATAACTTTGGAAACCCAAAGGAACATCTTTTGAATTTCTAAAAATTAACCGTTAAAAAAACAAATTCAAATTACGAGAATAAACATTCCAAACTTAAAACTCGGAGTAACTTGGAGGCAACCTACTTGCAAGGTTTACAAAATGGATCGGTTTTTACGGTTTTCGGTGAAACCGGTTTCATCAGACGACCGGTTTTTATTTTAAAAATTTTAAAAAAATTGAAAATTTAAAAAATTCGGTAAAATCGAGGGGTAAACTGGTAAAACCGGTAGGTTTCAAATTTTGAAACTGAAATCGATAAAAACAAAGAAACCGATCGATAAATCAATGAAACCAGTTAGTTTATTGTAGGACTTCATTCAAATTTTGATTTTTTAATTTAGAGCGATTTTTGATCGGTTTTCACGATTTTTGTCAAACCGGTTTCGATTGGTTTTAACGGTTCAAACAAAATCCAAAATTAACAGTTAGAAATTTAAAGGAACTTGTTTGAATTTGTGAAGATAAGAGAGAAATTGAATGGGAAGGCGCTAGCTGCCGAGCAATGAGCTGGCCGAGTGGCTAGCAACGCCATCATCAGCACCATCGCACGCCTGGGCTGTGGATGGGTACCGCATGGGTCGTCGGCGGCGTATGGTGGCGTACATGTACGGCCGCTTAGCCCTATGACGAACAGCGCAGTAATGCAGTACTCAGATAGTTTCGCGGCGTGGGTCAACTTAACGATTTTGTGGCTCCTCTCGCTCCGCTTGCAGGCATACTTAGATATATACTCTCTATATATAATTTGTAATCGAGAAGACGCAATATGCAATTCAGCAATTCGAAAGTAAATTGGGAGAAAAATTCATCGACAACGACGACCATGAGGCGCGACACGTAGCCTGCGATCCTGCCGCTTAATTTAGTTATAGTTAATCGTGTGTACCTGCTGGTGACAACTCATTGGCTTAAGCTTAGATCCGAGATCGAACGGGATTCGATCTCGCTGCGACGTGCTGGAGACAGATGAACGATTGCAACAGAGCGTTCAGACTGCGGAAGAGAGAGAAAGATTGCAAATCTGCGAAGTGAAATGAATGCTCTTGGCAGTAGGAAGCCGGGGCAGACCGCAAATCTCACTCGTAATCTCGCCATTAATCCGGGTCAAACAACGGGGCCGCGAAAGGACGCGCGCGACATAATAAGCGGGAGGATTCTAGCTGAAACGTTCTCCAGATGCCCTGCAAAATCAAAATTCGCTGCAAAAGTGAATTCTTAAAGCATGAGGTCCTTTGGAACAAAGAAATTATGTAGGAAAAATGAAGAAATTTAATAAAAAATAATCTTGTATGTGTCCTTTCAAATAAAGGATTGCTTGCTTTATAAGAATTTGTAAGATAGGAAAGTTTAATTTCCTTCACATATTGGCGGAATTCTAGCATAAGGTTGAACCTCTTGTTAAATTCTATTGAAAGGTTCAATGCATAAGCTCTCTTTCTTTATCTTTTGCTCTCTCTTACTAAGAACATATAACCATAAAATTTAGTATATGTTTTCCCAAGAACTATCCAAACACCTTTTGGGAGCAAATCATGTGTTTTTTCATTCCATGGGATTGAAAAAATATGCATCTCTAATTCTATGTTTTTCCTATTCCTATATTTTACAAATCCTGTGTTCCAAAGTAGGCCTTTGGCATTAGGAATGTGGGTTTTTTTTTCTTCTAATTTTTGCCTTTGTCATGTGAAACTGAAATGATTTATGTAAAATTTGTATATGATTCCTGTGCAATTCCTACATTTCAACCGAGACCTTAATTTAGTTGAGATCTACTATTTCATTTGGGTTCCATAAAATCCCCAAGTCAGTACTCATTTACAATTGTACTTTGTTTTGGTAAGGTGCCTTCTTATGTACTTCCTTCGTTTTGATTTATAAGTAAATTTAAAGCTGGGACAGGAATCAAAAAGAGTGAAGAAGGTGAGATGTGTTAAAAATGAGGAGGAGAGATAGGGATAAAAAAGTATTGAGAGAAGAGAAAGTGTATTGAGAAGTGAGAATAACTTATAATTATAATTTAAAGAAAGTTATTGAGTTTAAAATGACTTATATTTTGAGACGGAGAGAGTAGCATTGAGGAAAAACATGAGGACTCCATTGAAATGAGAAATTTTTCTGTTTTCTACTTCTGTGTAAATTTGAACTGAAAATTGTGTGAAGTTTATGTGTGCTTTTTATCAAATTCATGTGCCATTTCTATAAATATTAGACCTCCTTTGGAAAAAAGAAATTTTTATTTTATACGTTCTTTCTGTGAAATTAAACTGATTTTTTTTAAAAATTTTTTATGAGATTTTTATGAAAATCCTATATTCGAAAGGAAGCAAAAATTTGAAGAAAATCACTGACCATCTAGTGGAAACAAAGATGGAAAAGGGCCCCTACCACCTTCGTGGGCCCTACACGGCCCCGAAATGTTGGACCCACCAACCGTGGCCCCTCCTCCTCACACTATAAATTGACGCCTCCCCACACGCCGTCCGGCTCAGCTCAGCACAGGCAAGCCATTTTTCACGCGGTCCAAGTCGAAATTTCCTTGCCAGGTCCCCCCTGCCCACTACGTCCACGCACCCACCTACCCAGAACAACCCGCGCCCCCACCACCGCCCTGCGCTCCCGGCTCCACCTCGTCGGACCTCGTCACCGGTTGCCAGCGCAGCTAGCTCTGCCCGCGGCAATGGCAATGGAAGCTACTGTGGCCCCCGAGAAGAGCGGCGGCGACGCAGAGGCCGGGGCGGGAGTGGTTCTCGCCGCCGCTGCCGCCCCCACCGCCGCGCAGGCCGGGACCGGGGCGGAGAGGCCTTCCCGGTTCCGGCGGATCTGCGTGTACTGCGGCAGCGCCAAGGGCCGGAAGCGGAGCTACCAGGACGCCGCCGTCGAGCTCGGCAAGGAGCTGGTACGAAAATTCCCGCCTTTACGCGCCTGCAAACACCGTAAAAGTCCGATCTTTCTTGGTGGAATCGCTCGGCTTGGTTCTAGATTTCTCTCGTTCCACTTGGCGGCGGCTTTGCGTCCCGTACGCTGCAGCCGGCCGCCTGCCACAGCCGTGTGGTCACGCGCGCGGCTCACGGTCAGCCGCACGCGGCGACGCTTCCTCGGTTCTTGCCACCCGGGGAACCAAAACGCGCCGCAATTCTTTGATGTTTCAGTTTTCTTTGTGGAAATGGTCGTCGAGGCATGATGTCCGCCGCCGTGACCTCAGTTGCCTCCCCGAACGAACAATCTTTGCTTGTCGCACACTAGCATGCTCCAAAAACGCCTTTTTCTCGCAGTTTTCCGAGGCAAATATTGATGGATCAGTCTTCGATCGTCGTTCTTCTGGTGCAGGTGGAGAGGGGCATAGACTTGGTCTACGGGGGAGGTTCCATTGGCCTCATGGGACTTGTCTCTCATGCAGTTCATGATGGAGGGCGCCATGTGATTGGGTGAGCATCTCTCTCTCTCTATATATATATCTCTCTCTAGACAAGTTGTCCTGTGTGCATGCCAGGAGGTCTCCTGCTTGAATGCTCTACTTGCTGGGTACACGCTTCCTGCTCCTTGTAGCATCAAAATGGCAGCTTTTGATTGCCGCAGCGGTGGCCCTTGGCCCTGGGCAGGCCGTTGAGAGTCTCTTGCTGCATCATTTCATCTTGACTCGAAGGCATTTTGAATGCATTTGGGCTTCGCGACCGAAGTGGAAGCACCTTTCGGCCTTGTTTTCGAAAGGCTACTCGCTTGCATGCTCCAAATGCGCATTGAGTTGCAACAAGCCAAGCCAGCCACAGCTTTTCTCTTCTCTGCCTTAATAATAGCTGTGCAGTGTTTATTTGGTCTAATCCAACCTGCCTCTCTCTCTCTCTCTCTCTCTCTCTCTCTCTACCGACTCTAGTCTGAGCTATAGCTTGCCAGTTCTCTCTCTCTCTCTCTACCGACTCTAGTCTGAGCTATAGCTTGCCAGTTTCTTGGAATGGAAAAGGCCCAGGCCTGTTGCTTGTACCTGTTTGACTGCTTCATGCTTGGAACTGATGTGCCCTTCTGTTTCCCTTCTTATACTTGACAGGGTGATCCCAAGATCCCTGATGCCCAGAGAGGTGAGCCACTTGAGCTGGAAACTTGCATTTGATTCCTGCTTTTTACAGTACTGTCTTTGGAATGCATGTCTAGCTTCTTTCGTGATGCGTTTCATCACACGGCTTGCAGATGAGTGAACAAAAGAGCCTTAGTAGCAATAAAATTGCAAGGGACACGTTGCCTAGGAGTACATGATGCATTTATATCCATCACATGAATCTAATGCCCATCTGAACCAACAACATTGTCTGATGCACTAAATACATTTCAGTCTTTAAGTTGTAACTGCACTCTTGCTTGCTCTGAAGTTTTTACTGGAGTTAAGTAGAGTATCTGGTTCACTCTTTACGTTCTTGCACTTCACATGTACTTAGTACTTTGTTGAAAGTAGAATAATTAATCCTGTGTGGATAGCCTAGCCTGGTTTTGACTGGTGCGTTATGTGGAACTAGTTTCTTGTGCAGTAATACATATATTTAGGTAGTACTATTGTGAACAATTGCATACCCAAGCATATCTGTTCAGTTCTCTTGCTTTCTAAATTCAGTAGAGTAGTGCATTTAGTATGCTGAGGATCATCGGGTCCTTAATTTTAATTTCTCACTTCTCCAGGTAACTGGTGAGCCTGTTGGGGAAGTAAGAGCTGTGTCTGGCATGCACGAGAGGAAGGCTGAGATGGCTCGGTACGCTGATGCTTTCATAGCATTACCTGGTAGGATCTAGTTGAACTGCTTCACCTATTTTTTTTCCCAACTGAACCAACCATTTTGGAATGCAAATCTTGACATCCTCCCTTGCCTTGCAGGCGGATACGGTACTCTTGAGGAATTGCTTGAGGTCATCACCTGGGCACAACTAGGAATCCATAAAAAGCCGGTAAGGACGAATTCTGATACCTTGTTGGATCCAAGTCAACTTTCTCATGCAGGGCAATGATTTAAGATCATGTGTACTGCCTCCATGTTCTAGAATCTATTTTTTTTTATCTTAAGCACAAACTCATTAGATCAGAGATTGTGATCTTCTGCCAATATCTTGCCTTGATCATGGCTTCGTGGAGCTCCCATGTGGATGTCAGAAGTTTTGGATGTCAAGAGACAAACTAATGAATATTTTTTGTTTAGTTTACTTAGTCTACCATCCAATATTCTTAATTAGAACTTAAGTTGGGGAGCATGCGATCTGCGCTCTCTATTGTTTATATGCCGTGTTAATAAGATAATACGTAATGCCTTGATCAAATCTTCGAGCACAGCTAAAGGAAAGATGTAGAGGATCATGTACCAGTCAATTTCACAATTCAAAAAAGATTTTCTAGTCGGGAATTTCACCGAATAAGTGCTTAGCGAGCTAGCAATGATAAATAGAACGATCAAATTGTTCCTACTTCGACGCGTCACCCGTTACTATATTTTATTGGAGCTTGGTGGCCCCCCATCGAATTAAGAATGTGTTCCAGTGTCGTCTCAACTGCGATTATTGGTCCAACACCACTTCTTTCTCTTGTACACTATTATGGAATAAGTTGGATCATGAGTGGTTTGGAATCCTAGAACCTGTAGGCGTGGAAATTATGATCGATTGTCCCGTTCCTCGCTTTCCTTCATACTACTATTAACCTTTACCTTGGGAATTCTGTGTCTTAACTAACTGTAAATATTTTTATCAGGTTGGTCTCCTGAACGTGGATGGCTTCTACGACCCTCTCCTATCCTTCATCGACTTGGCCGTCAACGAAGGCTTCATCAAAGAGGACGCGCGGCGCATCATCATCTCGGCTCCGACAGCGAAGGAGCTCGTTTTGAAGCTCGAGGTACTGTGTCTCTGAGTAGTACTTACAAACCATCACTTCTTTACAAACAAAGCAGGGGAGGCCTATCCATCTTGACCGACGCCAGATTCTCACGCCCAGAACTCTGATGTGCAGGAGTACGTTCCAGAGTACGAGGTCGGTCTGGTGTGGGAGGATCAGATTCCACCGCCACACGGGTTCGCACCCGAGCTCGAGCCCGGGATCGCGTCGTCGTGACGATCCGTCGGCGTCGCCGACTTAACCCAACCAGCTGATTCTGACCGACAGCCAGCTCCAGTAGTAGCATCTCTACTAACAAAGTCAAGCCAAGAACGGGACGTTTAGCTCTCCCCACCTTGCTGTGATCGTGTTGTTGTCCAGCTCTGCTGCTCTCTTTTGGCGTAGCAACATCACGAGCGTCTGTCGTGGCTGTTCTTTTGCTCCTCTTCCTCCTAGCAGTAGAAGAAGAAAGTAGTAGTAGTTTGAAGGAATGTATATTCTTCTCCGTAGCGTCGTCTTGCTCTCAGATCAATCCACCTGATGGATTGTTGGCTCGTGTGGAATGGTGAATGAATGGAACTTGTGCGGAATGGGTTCAGACATTGTTCAGCTCGTTCAAACAGTTCATAATCTTCTGAGAAACAAAGTCTCTGAAGAAGCTTGGAGTACCTGGTTTCGCTGTTGGAGAATGAATGCATGGATGGAATGGTGAAATTGAGTGCGGTTCTGCCGTCGCTGTCGCGGGCAATGGAGATGGATGGGGTTGTGGATGGACTCTGTCTGTCCTCGGGCAGTGTCGGCAGGAGGGGGCAGGAGGACACCGGTGGGGCCTCGCGGCGGCGACGAAGGCGAAGCGGCTGTCGTGGCCTTTCGGTTGGGTTGGTGCTCTCCTCGCAAAGCCGACCTTGACGTCGCCAGTCCGGTGTCACCCGGCAACGCGGCCGGTCGTGGATGACTTTGGGATCTCGACATAAGGGGCCCGCCGCCACCTGGGGCCCGCGTGAGGGGAGAGAGTTCGTTAGGGCATCGGAGGATCAAATCCCATCAACGACCGATAAAGTTATTATTAAGCCCCTCCTCTTTGGAACAAATGGATTTTTCTTGAATTCTACATTTCTCGTGCGAAATTGCACTGCCTGCGAAATTCATGCAATACAAAGGGGCTTTAACTTTAAAAAGTGCAGTTGTTCCCTCCACTCACTGTTACTTATTATTTGAAATTTAAAATCTGTTTGAAATAATTGTGATTGTCGTTTTTCAATACATCTTTCTTTGTTCAAATATAATTGCCTCTCTTTGCAATACATATTTATATATCTGTCACCTCTCTCATTTTTGTTGTACAGGTCTTTGTCACATATCCAAGTCTCCGTTTGAAACGTAGAAAATTTTCACTATATCAACATTTTTTCAATAAAATTGAATTGATTTGAATAAAATTCCTTTGTGACTTCTATATTTCCAAACAAAGTCTAATTTTTATGCCCGGAGATAAAAGTAAAAGTGAAGGGAGGAAGTACATTGATGTTACTAATTCTCGTTTCTCTAGTTTTTTGACGTGAAAGTTGAAAAACACGTATTCCCTCTGTTATTTGCTACTAGTAGTACGTTTACGTACGCTTGTTCTTAAGTCATCAACAAGAAAAGATCGGATAGGAGCAGAAGCATGAGTTCTTGGACCTGGGGCCAGCCGCGCGCCAGCCTCCCTTCACACGGGGCCGGGATGGAGACGTCGCTTAGGTGACCGATAGCAACGCAGGCTCAGCTAAGTCGTGACGTCGCGCATAGAATACCCATTCCGGCGACGGTGGTTTAGTCGACGCCCTTTTTCGCCGGTGTAGACAGTTTCATGCCCTCCTTGTTCTCCCTTTTACCTTTTCTCCAGCGTCGTCGTCGTCAAAAACGCTTGCCGACGACGAGGTCCGCGCAGACGGATTCCGACGCTGGCGGCGCCATCGACGGCGACCCAAACGCTAGTAAATCAATCGGCAGAACGTCAAACAGTGTGCGTAGTGGGTATCGCACATATATTGACTTGCGAACTTATAATGCGGACTTTGAAATCGATCGAAGTGAAAGCAAATATACTACGCAAAATTTGACTTGAACGAGTTGGTCAGGTGCATTGACAGATGCCGGGTGCTTTGAGTATTATTAGTATATGTTGGACGGGTAAAATGGTCAATGCTAATCTATAGCAACTTTGGAGACCAGCTGAACAAAGCGAGAACAAAGCTGTACAAGACACAAGAGCCATCTAAACAAACTTCTGGAGGTGAACAGTGTATACAACGCTTCTTCCTCAAGGCTGCCGACTTGGAATGATAGCACAAGTTGGAAATCAGCAACACCAGGTTTGCTAGGTCAATGCAGAATACAACGTAATTATTTCCATCCATCCTAAGTACTCCTACCTCACATCTTCACTGGAAAAAAAGAAAAGAAAGGTGCATACATCATCATGACTCCATGTTTTGCGTGTATGACAAACCCAATCGGCTTGTCTGGACTGTTTTACAAATGCAGTCCAGTTATGTTCACTGGCCATAGCTCTTTTGTTCAATCAAATGGGACGGGCGTGCCCCTGCTTATTCACAATGGCCATGGCCAAGAACCTCGAGCCCATGCCCCTAGGCGTCTGGTCATCAGGACCTTCCCAGAATGAAGCTTCCCCGTCTCAAACTAGACGCCCGTAGCCTGTCCTCAGAGATTTACCCTGCTCCTCGGTGCAATTCTGCAAAAGGGCTTCCATCCTGAAGTTGATACGGAGAGAGCCCAAGAACTGGGGGTCATTGGCACATGGAATGATACATCTTCTGTAAAACTCACAAGAAAATCATATGTAAGAAATGCTGGTATTACGATCAAAAGTATAATGACGAGAGTTAACATTACGGACGCAAACCTGAACTCTGAAGCTTCCAAAGCAGTGTCTGATTGAGGCAAAATCAACATAGGCACAAAAATCAGCAGAGCCAGGTTCATCTAATATGTCAACAAACTAGTGTTTTTCTGGTAAATGCTATGCTTCATTGATGTCAATTTACAAGTTACAATTTCATTTATTTTTTCTGGTAAAAGTTATGTTTCCTTCTTCTAGGTCAGTAAACCATTACACTGCTTGCATCGTATAAATTATCATATACTGTGTTGTCTAAGATAGTGCTCTGCTGATTGATATCGGTTACATAGCTCAGCCCTATGCTGATTGATATCCGAATTCCTGTGTCATTCACTTGCATGATCATTGACATATTTTCAAACTTAAAAATTATAATGACATATATCTAACTGGTCCATCCTTTTATGACGTCACCAACTCTAGCTATTTATTGTTGTCTCCTTGCGAGTGGTGGAGAGATGAAAAGATTTGGATCCTCGTAGGAATGTCGCCCTTGTCCATAACACTCCTATTTTGGTGTCAAAATTGTACTCTCTTCATCCCAAGTTATAAGTTGTTTTAAAGCTAGACACAGGAATTAAAGAGTGAAAGAGTGAAAGGTAAAATATGCTGAAAATAAAAGATATAGACATAGAGAAATATTGGAGAAAAAAAAAGTGTATCGAAAAACAAGAGCTACAGAGTGACTTATAATTTAGGATAGAGGGAGTAGTAGCCTTCACTGTCACATCAAAGCAATGTTGGTTTCACAAATAATGCTAGAATCCCAAGGGTGATTCCATGGTTTTATTAAGCTTCACTTGCTAGACATTCCATATAGTGACTCTAGACGAGAAGAAAATGATGTCTACTGACCATTTTGCTGAGTACAGAAAACATAATTTAAAAGATTGGAACTAAAAAGGAATTCTTTTGAAACAATGAAGTGCATCATGAGAAAGAAAAATTCAAAAACTAACACCATAACTGAATTACTATCGATACATCATGTTCTAAGCTATTCTGTATCAATGGACTTCCCTAAATTTACAATGTAAGCCCATATATATAAATTGAAGCGCAGACAAAATCTACAATCACTTCACAGCTTTCTAACATGCCAGCTTATTTGAAGAAAATTGAGTAAATATTACTCTGATAAAAAATTTACTTCATATATGCAACAGGACTGTGTGTTGGATCATGTTACAGCATCGGCAACACCACCAATGGCTTCAACAGGTGTTGATCTCACTCACTTTCATCACTATCACCATAACTTTGACAGAGGGACTGAAGAACATTGGTTTGCTTCATAACCTCGCTCCTTCCCTCTGCAACTGGTGGTTTGGTGTTGTCTTCGGCCGCTGTTGCTTCAGTTTTCTGTTTCTTCGGTCTCACTATGAATTTGGGCATCAAACTTTTCTTACTCCCTGCAGTGCACTGTCAATGGTAAGTTACAAGAGGCGATACTTCACAATGCTATATCTAGAGAAAGCATACTATTTAACCTGAAAAAAGGGGCAAAACACAGGTAACATTATTCACAAGAATTTAAAAATATATACACCAGCGCTTACCTTCTTTATTGGCAGCTTCCGTTCCATTTTTGCTCAAGACATCTGTTGGATTTGCCACTGATTCAGAAGACTCATTGACCTGCATAAGAATAATATTATTAGCAAACTAAGAAAGCAAACTTAAGATATGAAGAAATAAGAAAACCTATTTACATTAAGATACAAAAGTGAACAATTAAAGTGCAAAATATTTTCTCAAACAATATAATATACACAAATGACACTTAATGAAACTTAGTTGCCTACTCCATACAAAATTAGTTCATTATAGTTTGACTGTATCCTGATATTTAGCTACAGTTCACATATCATAAATTGATCAACAATGAACACTTACTTCTTGACACTCAACAGGAAAATATTTTAAGTTTAAATTTAGCAACATTAGCTTTTTGCTACTAATAATATGTTAGGAAAAGCTCTATAGAAA
>BCLG01000402.1:107486-155237 GCA_001602295.1 Zoysia matrella | reverse complement strand
ATCCCAGAATTTTCAAATTTCGAGAAGTTTATCTCAAAATTCATTCTGTTCAATTTTGAAATTCTCCTTTTAATTTTTCGCGCCAGAATGATTTTATCCGCGGGCTTTTATGGGTCGAGATTAATTCTCACGGCTTTTAATTAATTTCTAAAGTCTTTAATTAATTTTTAAATCTCTCCCATTTAACCCCTCTATAAATATCCCCTTCATTTTACTCCGTCCCAACAACCCCCTCTGTCTTCCCTTTGATTTATTTTCCCCTTTCCAAGTTTCAGCGGAGGAAGTCCCGGGTGGAGCCGCGCCACACCGCTGCCCGACCCTCGAACTCGTTGCCGTCTCCGCCCGACGCCACGCCGTTCGCGCGCCCCCGTCCCCGCGCGCGTCGCCTGACTTCGTTCCATTCCACGTGTCGCCTGGAGTCGCGCATCTCCTGCCGCCACCGACCCGCTCGTCACCGGATTCGGTTTTGCTTCGATCGGCCCCAACCATTCTGCCTCATCGATCCGCGTCTCTGGTTCTGATTTTAGTACTGTGGTGAGGAAATCTCTCTCTTAAATTCTTTTTTTCTCCCATTAGATTGATAAATTAATTGCTAGTGAAGGTAGTTAGTTGGTTGCTAATCGATTTGCGATTAGTCTAGTTACTTGTAGTCTAAATCTTTAAGGATTTTTGGAACTTCGTTTGGTCTCAAAAGATTCTCAAAATTATTTTGATAAATTCATCTCGTCGAGAATGCCATGTAGAGTTTTTCGAGGAAAGTTTTGAACACGTTTAGCCTAGTAATCTAAATTTAGATTTAATTGTCGAATTTAAATTGTTATATACCTAGTGTCTGATCCTGTTCGTATTATATTTAGCTAGTGATTCCGAGGAGGAGTACCGCAAGCTCGCTTAGTTCGACGACTCGGATCCTAATTACGATCTCGAGCTACCAGGTAAGCTGCGTTACTTGATTACTTTTGTACCCAGTATTTTAAACTGCATATTTTGTTTACAACCCCTAGTTTGCATGTCAACTGTTTTAAATATACTGGCAACATTCTTTAGCCGTGCCTATTTACTGTTTCACAAATATGAGCCCTAGAATTACTTTAGAATAATTATTTTAATTTTTTATGCTTAGCCATGCTTAGTCATATTTATTTTTATCTCACATCTATCACTATAAAAATAGAATTTGTGTTAAATAATTTTGAACTGTGATTCAAATGTGTGAGTTTTGCAAATAACTATACATAACTATTTAGCGGAGGCAGAGTAGAGTATGAGAAGCTAGAGAACTTTTAAGAAGTCTTTGTGGGCATATTTGTAGTGGGTACAACCGAAAGATCTGGGCTGGGATCTTTCTGTGAGACTTGTTGGTTGTTGGCGTTGAGATTGGAGAGAGTGCCTGCCTCGGCAATTAAGGACTGAGTTCTTCGAGTCTTGTACGCTCAGTTGACAACTATGCACATCACGTTACCCTGTATAAGCAGTGGCTTAGTTTTAAAGCTTGTCGATACTGGTTGTTTACCCGTGGATTAGTGGTGACGTGTTAATGTGGTGTATAGCTATGACTCCTCATATAAGATCGAGATACCCCACCTGATCAGTGGTAAGCTCTTGTTAGTTTCAGGACCCGATTACGTAGGCACTTAGGATCTCTATCTTAGAGGACGGATAACTTCAATTAAAGCTTATGGATGGGTTTTGTATGTTCGTCGAGATTACGATGGTAGTTCTCGATGGCACTTCTCGTGGGTATATGTGTATAAACTCTGCAGAGTTACAATTAATGCGCATTGCCACGTTTTTTTTAAAAAGACACCCTCTGAGTTGTGCTCTTCGTTGAGTAGTTTTGTTTTCTTTCCTACTCTTCTATTTTAAAATGTTTTGGACTCCGACCTTTGACCTATGGTCGGGTGTGGAGATTACACTGATATTTAAAATGAACCTCGTCCGAAATAACGGAGATCCCTGCGGGGCAAGATAATAAAATTTGATAGTTTTAAAAATAAAACTTTCTTACATCTTTAAAATAAAATAAAATATTTTAAACTTACATTTAGCACTTGAACCAGTCTTTACCCTTCAAACCATTTGCATGCATATATTGTTGATAGGTAGTATGTGGTTTGCTGAGTATTCATACTCACGGCTTTCTAATTTGTTGTTTTCAGAGGATACTCTCAGCTTCGACTTGGACTACGTCTCCGACAAACCGTGAAGTCAGCTCCTATGCTCAAACTTACCTGTGTGGATGAGGTTCGTTACCGCTGCTATGATGATGTTTTTGTTGCTGCATTCTATGAATTTATCGATATTGATCTTTCTACTCTGAGATGTTTTTGGCATGCGTGTCGATGGACCCTTTTAGAGGATTACATTCTAATAAATTTGCTTTGATTTGCTATTTTTTATTCTTGTTTTTTGTTTAATACTTTTGTTATGGTTTCTTGATTAATCACTTGTGATGTCGTATTTGCTAACCTTTTGAGATTGGCAAGGTCATAAAAGATCGGGACTTATCGAAAGTTAAGAAAAACCTGGTCGCTACAGGTGGTTTCAGAGCCATACTTGACCGTAGGAGCGAAACCGTAAAACTGGACGTAACTAAGGAATATATCTAAATTTTTGAATCTGCTACGAAACCTTCATCGTGAAAGTTGTTTTCTTAAATTTCGTCGTTTGCATGATGAAAGTCTTGTTTGCTTGGAATTCTGCTTGTCTGATTTTTTTTCCTGATCTGCTGATTTTCTGTCTTTTTCAGTAATTCCTGTTTCTACTGATGCTATCTTTCTAATCAGAAATATTTTTCTGCAACAGATAGCTCTGAGGAGGTCTGGACGCCTTCAGGCTCATTTTGAGGAGCCCGCTTTGGAGGACTCTGAGATACCGTTACTCGCTGGGCGTGTTATGGTGCTGTCTTCAGAGGTCGTGGTTGTGGTGCTGAAGGTCATATATTGGTGCCACCTGCGGCTGACGCGCCCGGCGTTGGTCGAGAGCGTGACCGTGGACATGGCCGCGCTGGAGCACTAGTTCCTCAGACTGAAAGACGTGGCAGAGGAGTTGCCATGGACCCTAGAGTTGAGGCTGTCGGTGTTGCCGTGCCTAGTGAGGAGCTTCTAGCTGCTCTGAACCTGGCGGAGGTGATGGTCTGACAGACGCTTCTGCTTAAGCGGATTGTTAAGCAGTCACAGCAGCAGCCTTGTGGACATGCTCATGCTCCTGATGCAGCATAGTACCACTAACAAGCCGGTTCTTGCATGGCTATATTCCTGAGCGTGCGTTCATCTATTTTCGACCGTGCAGTTGACCCTCTGGATGCTGATGATTAGCTCAAGGATATTGAGAAAAAGCTTGCTCTGATTCAGTATGACGATCGAGAAGTTGTTCACTTGGTGACTCACCAGTTGACAGATGCAGCTAGTGCTTGGTGAGACACTCTTTACGTCACTCTCGACGATACAGAGCATATCACTTGAGACGACTTCGTCACCACTTTCTGTGATTTTCACATCAACGAAAGAGTCATAGAAGCGAAACGTTTCTTAACTGAAACTAAAATATTTTTGATTATTCAGAGAATCGAAAAGGTACCAAACGCACTCTTAGATAGTAGAGATTGGCAGTTGTGCAAATGTGTGTCTAAAATGTTTCAAAAGTGCTGATTTTATTTACTTGATTTTGGAAGTCCGGGTGGCAATGCTTTTGAAATGGTCGAACCTTGATTTCTCAAACTTAAAAACATCACTTATTTTTGAGACTACAAGCACAAGGAATAGATACGACAGCTGCAGCCACTTCACCCCGGGACAGGGTTATCGCCATGCTTTAAATCTACCTCATGCGTGAATGGTCGGACGCCGGAAATCTAAGCAGAGTGGACAGCTTCAAATGCCTTAAAGTGATGGAGAAGACGTTCGATCTTTTTGGAATGGACTTTTATCAATTTCTTATTCATACATGTTTACAAACGTAAAGATACATTATACAGGTTAACAAACTTGCCCACACATACTTCTCATGGCCATACTATACATTTCTTGATTCACGTTTGCGTGTAAAGAATCATAATACAATATATGCCACCATAGAATGATGACGATTCAATCCAAGTAGATCCTTGTTCCAGGTGCTTCATCCCATAGCTTCAAGAGGCAGACCACCTAGTTTTACAGAGCATCACATCTGTTGAGCTGTATGCAGAACAAAGGGAAGATCGTCGAAACAAAGTCACATCTGCATGCCAAAAAAAGAACATTGCTTATGTCGCGTCCACATCCTGAAAGGATATGGTACAAATGAAAAACCCTCAGTTCTTGTGCTGCATTCTACCACTCTCTGCTCCGGCATAAGGATCAATGATGACATTAATCACTGCTGGTTTCCGGGCACGGAACGATTCAGAAAGGGCAGAATTGAGCTCGTCTGGGTTTTCCACAAGATAGCCTTTCCCACCAAAAGCTTCCATCATTTTATGGTAGCCTGCTGCTGGAACAAAAGAAGTTGGGGCAGGGTCATCTTTGTAAGGTCCACTTATCTCATCAGGGCTTCTTCTGTCACCACCATATACACCATTGTTATTGAAAACAATTACAACAACGGGGAGCTGGTATCTCACCAAGGTCTGTAAAATGAACAACTCACATGGAGTAAACTAGGAAATCTCAACTTCATACAATAATGAAAAAATGATAAGATGTAAATATCATCCAGACAGTTCAGGAGAACATAATTTATACATACATAAGCAAAAAAATCAAGGTAAGCAAAAAGATCAACAAAACCAGGTTGGTAGAGAAGCAATAGAAAATTAGTCAGATTAGGTTGGTACAAAAGAAAAACTAGTGAAAAGAAAAAAAATCAATTAACCAAGCACAAGTTTGTTGCCTAGCCAACCAGGCATAAGCTCTCAACACTCAATGAAGTGTCACTACTACAATTTCCATCCACGGTAAATATTTTACTTTGTTCAATATGACCACACAGTTAGTCTGTCTGATAATATAGAGTCTAATTATTTTTTGTACATTTCCATCCAATTGATTGCCATACACATCGCCAATGTCAATATCCTGCTATTTGACTTGGACAGATCCCCAATTCTCTAAAACTAAAAAAACTGAGAATAAAGAACAAAATCTACAAATAATCCAATGCTGAGATCGTGGACAGAGTTTAAAGAATGACTCAGTTTGAAATATGCATAGCTTAAGTGTAGATGAATCCATCATCAGATGGTGACATGACTGCAGCAAATTCTACAACTTCAATTCATTTTTAACTCATCATCAGATGGTGACATGTCTGCATAGCTGAAGTTTAGATGAATCCATCATCTAAAATGAACTCCTTCCGTTCTTAAATTGTTCAGTCAAACAAAAAACTTTATTTCATTTTTAAACTAGAATACTTGTCCTAACTCCTAACGACAATTTAAAAACAGGGAGAGTATAATTTAGGCCACATGGTACCCTGTGTTTAGAAATGAAGCTACAGGTCTCCATGTTTCTCCAACAGACAATGTTAGATTATAGAGCTTGAACAGCATGGTAACAACTAAAAGCAAAATAGCACACGAAAGGTACTGACAGTATGCTCATGCAAATAAACAAATAAGAAATGGAATTGAGCTATTTTGACAAATATCCAAACGCTAATATTCATACCTCGACCTCCATTGCACTGAATCCAAATCCAGAGTCACCCTCTACAGCAACCACAAGTCGTTCAGGTGCAGCCATTGCAGTTGCAATACAGTACCCCAATCCGACCCCCATTGTTCCCCATGTCCCTGCATCCAGTCTTGTCCTAGGCTCATTTTGCACAAGCACAGCCCTGCCAACATCCATGGTGTTTGCCCCTTCTGAGACCACGATCGGAGCAGGACTTCCCTCCGCAAGGATCGCATCCTGGATTATCCGCAGAGGTGTCATGAAATTGAATGGCACAACATCTTTCGCCAGCTGTGCCTCCATCTTAAGCACATTGTCTTTAGCCTTCTTGGTGATCGCTTCAACCCACGGGTGTGACCTTGCCAAACAGAATGGATTATCCTTGATCTCCCTGTTGATAAGCTCTATGACTCTTGGCATCCCCAACAATCCCCACATGTGGTTTCCGGAGCTCAATCTCCTCCTCAAAGATATCAACTAGTACGAACTTGACATCCTTCGACCACTTGGGCGGCTCACCGAAGTGAAGCAACCAATTAAGCCTCGCACCGATAACCAGAGCAACATCGCACTGTCCGATGGCGAGCGAGCGTGCGGCGGTGGCAGAGAGAGGGCGCACGTCAGGAACGACCCCCTTCCCCATGGGCGTCGGGAGGAAGGGGACACCCGTAGTGTCCACCAGCTTCTGGACCGCCTCCTCCGCGCGAGCGTACGCGGCACCCTTGCCAATCACAACCAAAGGCCGCTCCGCATGCCGGAGCAGGTCCGCAGCTTTCTCGATCCACTCATCTAGTGCCCTATGCTTTGGAGGGAAAGAAGCGGATGCGGCTGAATCGGCGACAGCGGCTGCCAGGAGAGCCGCGGCCTCGGATTCAGAGACGGTTTGGTGTAGGACGTCGGAGGGGATGTCGAGGTAGCACCCGCCGGGGCGGCCGGAGACAGCAGCGCCGAGGGCCTGGAACACGAGACGCGGGATGTCGCCAATGGTGGTGGCCTTGACGGCTAGCTTGGCGAAGGGCTTGGTGGCGGCGATCTGATCGAGCTCCTGGAAGTCTCCCCTGCCGGCGTCGCCTTGGTCGCAGGAGCCGGAGACCATAAGGAGCGGCCAGGCGTTGGCGGTGGCGTGGGAGAGGCCCGCGAGGCCGTGGACGCACCCGGGGCCGGAAACCGTGAGGAGGAGGCCCGGGGCGCCGGTGAGGAAGCCGAAGGCGGAGGCGGCGTAGCCAGCGGACTGCTCGTTCCGGAAGGCGAGGAACCGGATCCCCGCCGCGGCGGCACGGGACGCGAGGGAGGTGATCGGGATGCCGACCACCCCGAACATGTGCCGCGCCCCCGCCGCGGCCAGCGCGCGCCCCGCGAGCGCGCTGCCGTCGACCGTTGCGGCGGCGGATTCGGACGCCATCGGTGGTCTGGACCAGTGGGTGGGTTAGTTGTTGCGCTTCGCTGGTCGGGACGGAAGGCTACGAGCAGTGTGGTGGCGATCGCTGGTCCGGGCCGTCTGGCAGCGGGACGGGCAGCTGACACCTGTGCTGCGCCGGGTAACTGCGACGGTAGGCACACGACGATACAAAGGACTATGGGCCACAATTTGACATGCTAAAATTTCTACACATCGTAATAATTTTGATAATTATATTTTTATTTTTAAACTTACAGTGTGTCATAATATTTTAATATGATGCTAGTTTATTTCTCATACTAAAACTTGTCAAATTTATGATGTCAATTTTTTTCGCCGAACTTTTACCACATTGAACTTTCGGCGTAGCAAAATTTGGTAACCATCCAAACAACCTCTAATAACAACGCCAGAAAGCTCACCACGCGATGCACAATTTACCATCACAAGATTCACTATATGCAAGAATTAAACTTACTTTAATAAAAAAAAACATGATAGAGAGCAAGTGCAGAATTTTGTAGGACAAAAATTAACAGTGCTGATTAAAGCTTCAATTTCGGTAGAACTAAAGGCCCTTTGGCAGAGCTTCTAGAGCGAAGAAGTAATTTTTGTTTGATTATGTGAAATTTAAAGAGCTAGAAAAAGTAGCCCTCTTCTGGTTTTGTAAAATGATTCTCTATTTTAATTCTTTTTATCTTATAGAATCAAAGAGAATTAATTTTAACCACAAAATCACTTCACAGAAAAATAAAAAAAAAATCAAAAGTGAATTAAAAAAATTAGAAGCTAAGAGCTCTATAAAAAAACGTTAAATATGACGCATTTAAATCTATCAAAATTTCAACAGCGGGCCGCATGGCTGGCGGCATAAATCTAGCAAGACCCTACAACGCCCTGAGCTGGGTTTTCGAAGTGAGAAAGCTCCTGTAAGGCCTTTTTGAAACTCAGAATTTTTGTAAAAATTTTATAAAAATTAGTTTAATTTTATTAAAAAAATGTAAGAATAGAAAAAAATTTCTTTGTTCCAAAGAGAGTCTTCGAGGAGTTGAGTTCTTGCAGCGGTGTCATACTGCCCGCAAGCCACATTGTTAGGGCAAATCAAATATATGGATTTTAGGAACCCACGAGGCATATCGCTCAATCCCCAAAAAAATATGCTTTTTATCCGCTCAATCCACCACAGGTTAGCACTTTATTATTATTATGTATACATCAAATCTAAAATACTAGTAATTTTAAAGTTATGCTAGAGAATATTTTAATAATAGTAAATTACTTCGTACAATTAGTTATTACGAACATAACTGTACTGTTTGTATAGTGAGCTTTGTGAATATACTTATTGTTAAGTTGGAAAAAAATAAATTTGATTTATAAAAACAACTAAAATAAATTTTACGAGGTAGATATGTAAGCTCATGGCAATACCCATCCACTTGCAATCTTTTACTATCTAAACCGTGTGCGGATTTTAAGGCTCTGATGGTTCCATCCATCCGTCGATATTCTAACATTCGAGATTGTTTCTAACGGCAGGTTGTCAGTTGTCACTTCCACTGGCAGCTTCGTGATAGCTCTGCCCTCTTCATTCGCGCCGCGCGACACCGTCCAGCTCCTCTCCGACTCGCGCGCTTACCGAGCCCCTTTCCTCCTCCCTGCTCTGAGCACGAGTTTTTTTTTGCTATTTTAGTACCCTTGTCGCTTGCTTTTCCAAAATAGTATCGATATCGTGGCTTCCCTAAAATGGTTTCGTTAACGTTAACTTTTTCAATTTTTAATCTCTTAAATTTCCTAAACTGCCCTTCTACCTAATTTGAATCATCCCTAATCAAAAAGATTCCCTGGTTTTCTTTCGAACGCGCGCCACGCCTGCTTGGCAACAAAGGCCTCCTCGACGACCGGTCCTCCACCGACGGCGCGCCCCTGCACCGCGGCCTTGACATGCTCCTCCACCGACGGCGCGTGCCCGACTCCTCCACCGACGGCGCGCCCCTCCGCCGAGGGCCGCGCCCTCCCTCCAAGACGGCCGGCGGCGCACCCTCCCTCCAAGACGGTCGGCGGCGCGCCCTCCCTCCCAGACAGCCAGCGGCGCAACCTCCGGCCCCGACCTCCGACGGCGCCGCTCGGCCCTCCCACCACAGCGGGCGTGCAACACCTGAGTTCAGCTCGACGGCATATGTTCAGCTCAGATAGTTCCACTACTTCCTTGCAATGAGTTCAATTCAGTGCAGAATGAGCATACATGTTGAATTCATGTGAGTTCAGTTCAGTGCATTTCCATTATATTTGTTCAAATCGACGGCATTTGTTCAGCTCAGATAGATCAGTTCTGTTGATGGCTCCATCAACAAATGCTTTGTATTAGAACTTACGAGCATATATTAAGCATATTGCATTTCTACCAATGCAGGATCACCCCGCAACAAGATGCTGGCTCCATCAAACTCAATATCACAGGGCAGATGCATGAGGAAGCTCCGCAGCCAGGGATTGATCACATTCTAGGATTATGAAGCAATCTTGTTGCTGCGATGCACAACAATTCTTCTCTTATCTAGCAGTGATTTGCAACTGGTGGAAGTATTGCTTATCATGTGATGGCTCAGAAATAAGCACATCAAGCTGGTCATGTTGTGTATGTCAATAAAATGTAAGCGAAACATGTTTACTCTGACAGTTCAATGAATCAGAAGAAATTCTTTTGTATCATCTTAATTTTGTTCAGATGAAGCATACAAGAAAAAATGTCTCCAACCAAAATCTTATATTGTTTGCACTAAAAACATAAACTTCATCTTATATGCCAAGTTTGGTCTGGTTGCAAAAAAAAAAAAAAAATGTTCACATCAGATTGGAAAATGAGCTATATATCAGAGATAACGATTCCCCTTCTAGCTTTTTTTTGAGTAATCTTCTTAGCAGCCGAAGAAATGGTGGATAGAACTTGAGGGGAAGAGATCTGTTGACAAGATGTGCCTTCAGCCATCATCAAAGTTAAAGGCCTGCATATGTATTATATTGTTTTACAACTTTGTTTGAGTGACACCATTACTTCTATATGTTGAGTACCAATTTCTTACCTCCCATTCTCCATTTCAGGACTTTCTTGAATTATTTCTTCTGTTGTATCAATAGATTGATCTTGTGTTGTATCCATGGAGAAGAACAAATTCGCAAGTACATAGCAAATACATACTCTGCAGGGCTGTCGTTGAAACTGCAATCCATCTCAAATTGTTCCTCTCTATCCATAGCAAGAGTTCGTACCTTTTGCATTGGACACGCAAAAAAAATTTAGAAAGTCCAGCACATCCCAAAATATTCAGAAAACAGAGGAGATGATACTCATGGTGCATGAGTTCTATACCTATCAGCAGGCTGTTCATGTGCACGAGGCTCGGGAAGAATGCCTAGCGCGCCGCCGTTGGTTGAGGATCCGGGCGCTGCTGTCAGTTGAAGGATTGGGCCTGCCGTCAGCTTGAGGAGTCGCGCTGCCGTCAGTTCGAGTAGCGGGGCTCGTCGCCGTCGGTGGAGGAGCAGGGCGCGCCGCCAAAAGGTGGAGGAGCCGGGCGCGCCACCGTCGGTAGAGGAGCCAGGCGCGCCGCCGAAATGTGGAGGAGCAGGGCGCGCCGCCGTCGGTAGAGGAGCCGGGCGCCGCTGTCAGCTTGAGAAGCCGCGCCGCCTTCAGTTGGAGGAGCCGGGCACGCCGCCGTCGGTGGAGGAGCCGGGCGCGCGCCGTCGGTGGAGAGGGCGGTCGCCGGTGGAGGGGGCGGACACCGGTGGAGGATCGGGCCTGGCCGTCGGGGTGCGCGGCTCCCTTTGGAAGTTCGTGTTCGTGTACAGGGCAGCGCGCGCGTACAACGGAAACAAATCGAACCAAATCAGCGACTCGATTTGATTAGGACTGATTTTAGGTAGAAAGGCAGTTTAGGAAATTTAAGGGATTAAAAATTGAAAAGTATAAAAAAATTATTTGAAATTCTATTACGGATAAGACTTAACATTAACGATATTGTTTTAGAGAAACTCACGATATCCATACTATTTTGAAGAAGCCCAGCAGTAAGAGTGCAAAAATAGAAAAAAAAAAAAAAACTCTTCTGACCACCCTACCGCGAGGGCAACCAACTTGCTGAAGCACGTCGCGCGGCGATGGCGTGTTCTCGAGTTTCTCCCACTGGACAGAGAATATCTCAGCTAAGGCCCTCTACCTTCACAGCAGCAGGTGCCGCCCACAGCGCCAGGCGCCACCGACGCACGCTAAGTGCCTTCGCTCCGCCACTGCGGAGAAGAAGTCCAGTGATAAGAGTACTAAAATAGCAAAAAAACTCCTTTGACCACCCTACCTCGAGGGCAACCAACATGCTGAAGCACGTTGAGCGGCGGCGACATCGGCGACGGTGTGATCTCGAGTTTCTCCCACTAAACAGAGAATATCTCAGCTAAGGTCCTCCACCTTCGCAGCAGCAGGTGCCGCCCACAGCGCCAGGTGCCACCGATGCATGCTAGTGCCTCCGCTCCGCCACTACGAAGAAGAGCCTGTCACTGTGAAGAGAGGGGCGAGTGAAAAAGTCGTGAAGGACGCGATGGGCTGCTCACCAGGATGCAAGCACAGGCACGGCTGCCTTCCACGAGATCGCCACAGCCTGTTTGAAATCGAAAGCTGCTCAAGGAGGCGAGGGAGGTGCGTGACTTCTTCCTGCTCCAAATGTATGCAAAGGGCAAACTCATGGCCACGCTCGTAGGACGTTCGACAATATCCCTGACCGGAGCATTGACTCATGACAAGGCAATGCGGCTGTTCGAGATGATGGAGTCATAACAATACAACGACTCAATACATTATGATGAAATATCATTCCAAACGGAAACACATTTTTTAATCAAGTAAATTAGTTAATTCATAAAACTTTTGTGCGGTTCATATCTTGAGGTCCTACCAAATGGTTGAATGCAAACTATTATGATGTTGTAGCACGTATTATTTATGGAAGTCTGACAGTATATTTAGGTTCGACCATATGATTTCTTGGCACAATTTTTTTATGATCCATATGACTATTTAATTATCTCGAGTTAGAAGTTAATCATACTTTTTTTTTAAAAATACCAAAATATCACATTGAGTTGACAGAAATATTCATATCACTCTATTGATTTAAGCACTATTGGTGATTAATTATAAAATATCAAACTTTGTAAGACAGTTTCAATGGGCATACACAGATGGGATCAAAACAAGATTGTGCGCTTATTGTAGATGAACTATTGAGTCATAAAAATCTCTAAAATATATCACTAAGATCTTGTAAGTTCAGTGAGACGGGTCAGCAAGCGCGGCAAAGCCGCACTATCTTTCTGGTTTGAGTTCTAGAGAGGACCAAATTTAGGCCAAGGAGCTTCCATCATCCCGCACATGATGTTTGAAAAGGCAACAACAGTGAGTGAAGGCATTTAAAATTTCATAGAAACATAATGAAAACATAAATTCATCATATACTCCTCTGGTTAAAAAGGAAGCCATTTTGAATTGTAGCTCCACAAAGGCCCCGTTTGGATTGACGGTTTCTCAAAGGAATTTTCAAAGGAAACGATTCCTCTGAAATGATGACGTTACATAGTGTCTGGAACGAAGGATCGCTGCTCGCCGTTCCTCCGGAAAGTATCGCACTGCCTCCCAAAACACAGGAACTGAAAAATCCAATCGGAATCAAAGTTTTCGCTGAAGCCCGAGGAGAAACGCGTGCGCCACGCCGGGGTAGGCACGCGGGGCTGGTGGAGCAGCAGCCCGGGCCAGAGGCAGCGGCAGTGTGGTTCTTCGGAGCGTAGCCTGTGGACGTGTTGTAGGAGAGAGAGGCTTCGTGAGTTTTGGTTCCAGGACGAAGAAAGCAGCTCGACGGTTAGATCGAAATCGAACGGTTAGGCTTCATGGACTGAAATACGCCTCTCGGACTACAAACAACAGAATGGGGCAGGATGGTTATTGAACTTTAAATACATTTGTTTTCATTCCTGCGACTTAAACACCAAAAGTTTTCGATTACCTTATTTTTAATTCCTATGATTTTTTCATTTTCTCCATCTCCATGTTTTTTTTTTCATTTATACAATTTTTCATATTACTTTGTTTTTCATTCTTGTATTTCGAACATGCCTAAAAGTAAAATCACAGTGGCAGATTTTTTTTCTCCGTGGAATCAGTATGCTTGCTTCAAGTAAAATCACTGGGGCAAGAAATGGAAGGCGAGAAAGAAACGCCTTGCAAACAAGAAACAATATATGCGCTTTCTTTTTCTTATAAGATCTATTATATCAAAAAAAATGTTTAGTTGTATACTATTAATTTAAGCACTGATAGGTAGGAGTACTCATTAGTGCTTTATAAATATTTCTTCTATTCCTGCGTTTCATTTCTGTAATCCAAACATCAAAAGTTCTCAATTTCTTTATTTTTAATTTCTGTGGTTTTCTCACTTTCTACATTCTTTCATTTTCTTTATTCCTCTATATTTTTTTCTAATTCCTTTGTTTTTCATTCTTTGTTCCAAACGAGGCCTAACGCGGTGGCCATTCAATGATATGCTGGTGCGAGTCTCATGAATCGTGATCAACAACAGGAGAGAGAGAGAGAGAGAGCAACGGCACTTGATAAGCTAATGGAGAATGAAGAAGACCTTTGCCTGCTTGTGGAGCTCCATTACACGGTTGAAAGGGGTGAAGATAGAACATCGACCTCTGCCGGTGGAGTCACCAATCTCTTACTCCCTCAAGTAACGTTTTTGACTTTTTTAAATCGACCTTTGATATTCATTTTATTCAAAAAATTTACAAAAATA
Organism: Zoysia matrella; assembly: GCA_001602295.1. Classification (NCBI taxonomy): domain Eukaryota; kingdom Viridiplantae; phylum Streptophyta; class Magnoliopsida; order Poales; family Poaceae; genus Zoysia; species Zoysia matrella. Next base: position 141,342 of record BCLG01000402.1, on the reverse strand, counting down.
AAAAATAATCAAGATAAGGTTAAAATAATTTTAATAAGGATAAAATCGACTTTACTACCCTCAAATTTAGCCAAAGTTTAAGTAACCCACTAAACTATATTTTAGTTTATTTTACACCATCAAAACATGATTTTAAGTTAATTTACTTTCTCATGCAATTTGTCTTTTTTTCTTTCAATATACAAGCATAATCTTATGATCAAACTTTACGACATAATATACATTATAACACATATAAAAAAATAATTATATTTTTTGTCATTATTTTTATAAAGAAAGATATTTAATACTCTAACTGTCCCGATTTAAGTGTTGTTTTAGCTCCGAGGACAGGAACCAAGAAAGGTGAAATGTGTTGAAAATAAGGAGAGAGATAAAGATAGAGATATATTAAATAGAGAAAGATGTATTGAGAAGTGAAAATAACAGTTAATTTGGGACAATTAGGAAAAGCTAAAGTGACATAAAATGGGACGGAGGAAGTAGTAAATTAATCTTTGGAATACAAAATATATGCAAATGAATGGTAAAAAATTCAAAACATATTTTTTAATATGTGCTATGATGTGCTTTATTATCTCATAAACTTTTACCTTAAGATTATGCTTATGTAAGAAGAATTAAAAAAGACAAAATGCACGAGAGGGTAAATCGAACCAAAATTATATTATATTTTGACAGAAGTAAAATAAACCAAATTATACTTTAAAAGATTATTTAGACTTTTAAGATACTTAAGAGGAGTAAATTGAACTTTATCTTTTTAATAATGAATCATTTCACAATAAAATAAATAATATTTTCATAAATGTTTTTAATAAAACGAATAATCAAAATAGATATTTGAAAATTAAAAAACATTTATTTTCGGACGAAGGGAGTATGTCTCCCACGGCCCCTGCACTCAGAAGGTGGTGGAGATTGTTGTTCTCTCGTGACCCGTTGGTACGGTAGATTTTGCTTTAGATCCCTGTTTATCTAGGGTTAGGGTTCCAAACGAGATGCGACATTGTTTAGGCGATGACGATGACGGCATTTTGGAAAGTCCCTTTGGTTCTTCCTCGCCTCTTTGACGTTCCTCTCCAATGCCTGCAACAAGCTCATGGATGTGGGGCTCCTTGTTGGCAGCCCTTTGTCTAGGTGTTAGTTGCTAGCGGCTCATCGCCTCAAAGAAGTGTTGCTACTCTTGGCTTTTTGCTTGTAGGTCATCGTCGACGGTGAGCATTGGTCCGAGGTAAGGAAAGCCTAGGGTGCACCCCCGGCCACCAGTGGCTCAGCGATGGCTTCATCCTTAGGGATGAGTGTCTTTCACGCCTCAATTCAAAGCATTGGTGTGATAGGGTTCTTCTTGATCTAGTACGGTGTCGTCTGATCCGGAAAATTTTTGTATGGTTCCGGTGCCACCAATTCTCAAATGGCAGCCACTCTCCCTTTAAGCCATGTAATTCTCCATTAATTCTCCTGTAACTTCCTTTTCTAAGTTTTCTTTTCTTCCGGACTCATGGTTCTGCTTCATCACGTATTATCGAGTGGTCGCGGTGAGCATTTCGGCAGCAGCGACAACAATGTTTCGGCAGCGATGGTGGCTCACGTTTCAGCAGCAGCCGCGAAGGCTCACGTTTAGCAGCGGCGGCTGCTGCTAAGGCACTCCGGTGTAATATATCAGATGCTAGTATATATATGTATTCATACGTGTCTCTGTACCATACATTTTAATGCAAGTATGTGTATAAAAAAGCAGCTTGGCCAGGTCAAATTGGTCTAAGAATAAAAGGAGAGGGCTATCTGAGTGGAATTTTGTGTCTTTTAACCCATTTTGCATATTGGACAAAAATTAGAGCAGTGAGTCTAGGGTCCATTTGAAACGTAAAGATTTCATAGAAATCAATTCATTTAAAAACAAAACGCAGAAAGAGAAATTTTTTTTTTGTTTCAAATGAGGCTTTAGAGGCTTTATTTTACATGCCAGACAGTTTCCAAATTGCTAGAGACGCCCTACACAGATTCATACCCCTAAAATAATTTGGCCAGAGATTCCCTGTGATAAAGTCCACTCTATAATTCGAGACGCGCCTAACTTTGCTGGCCATCATTGACGACACAAGGAAAACAGACCAAGGGAAGGCGCAAGTTGACCATTCCAAGGCCCTGCAATTAAAAGTTGTTTAGTAACAAACCCCTTACATTTCTGACTTGTCTATTGGTAAGTGGGCCGACGAGGTGGACATTCTTGACTGGTGTTCAGACGGAGCAGATTTCAGAGCTGTCCGTATCATTGTTTTTTCTTTCTTTGTAGACAAATATTTTAAATTATGAATTTTAGGACTCCAGTATACTCCTATGAACGATGAACTACATGGAGCACACGCCGTTTATGCACACGTCATCTGAAATTCCCACCATACCGCGGCTTCGCTACGATATAAGCCTCTGCTTTGTGAATCTAATTACTCTTTGTTCATCACTTATATGTATCATTCTACCATTCAAAATTTATTTCTAAATACTTATTATCCTCATTTCTCAATATATTTTTCTCATTTCGAATATATTTTTCTCTCTTCCACTTGTTATTAATTTCTACTTCCTCCGTTATGTCGCTTAGTCTCAACTTTCACCTTTTGTCTTCAAATATATAAAATTTTAAGTTGTGATTCAAATAATTAATTTATAACAAAATATATATTTTTTATCAATTTTTTTAATAAAATAAATTGTTAAAAGTTAAAGTTAAAAGTCAACTATATGTTATAACATGAGGTTCATAAATGCGAAAGTTTCCATAAGCAAACTACGTGGAATATTTTCGTCTTCCTGAGAGACAACTTATATGTGGTTAATAACTTATGGCGTGACATCTAACTAATGACAACTATGCCTGACTCAAACCTAAATTCTATCCAAACCCCAACCCCCTTGTTGGCTTTAATAAGTGTTTCTTTGCGTCTGAGAAAAGGACCAGCCGCGCAAACACAACACTCGTCCGGTCTGACGAGCACGGAGCGCCGGCGCAAAATAATGTGTCCTTGCTGACGGTGCACCACTGCACCATAAGAAGCACTGAAGCACCCGGGCGTAGCTCTGTCCCTGATTCCTCCATCCCCGGACCCCGGTCGTTGCCAAATTCCCACCTGCCCGGCCTGCCCGAATCCTGCCTCTTCACACTCTGTTCCGACCACCCCCAACCCGCTTTGTTCGCCTCGAGCCTCGGTCACACCATGCCAGCCCACGCGCTCGTCGCCGGAGGCCGCGCGGCGCGGCTTCCCATCCCGCCGCGCTGACGAGGGACGTCTGGCGCCGCGGGTGTTCCTGTTCCTGAAGTGAAGTGAAGTGAGGCTCGGCGATGGGGATGGGGAAGCAGCGGCGGGAGGCGAAGCGGCGCGTGCGGGAGGATGCGAAGCGGAGGGGAATGGGGAGGAAGGCGGCGGCCGAGGAGGAGAATGATGCGGCGCCGGTGACCGGGTGCTGGATCCGCTTCCGCGGCTGCATGTCCTCGCGCGCCAAGGTCGACTCCTCCTCCGCCAGCGCTCGCGGCAGCCGCGGCGGTAAGAAATGTTCTCTTTCCTCAGCCTCCCTTTACCCGCTCTGTCGCTTTCTCAGCTCGTGTACTTCGCGACGCTCACGCCGGCGCCATCGCGGGATTCTACGCTTGTCTGCCCGTGTGCACGGTTGCCACTTGTCTGGGAATTCTGCCCGGAATCTTCCTTGGAGAGGCGGTGGGAGCAGAGTATGCTTTTCTGACCGTTTCATTCCGGGATAAGTTGATGGCGACGGGGCTGTGGGAGGAGGACTCCACGGTGAAATCGGATACGTGCTGATGCACACGGAAGTTGCTGGGTGGGTGGCACAACTCAACCGTGTGAGTGTGACCGTGTGTGTCGGACATAGTGGTTGGTGCGGGGTGGGGGTTGTCCGGATGACAGGGCTCTGTTTTACTTCTCTGCGTTGACAGATAAGTTGATGTGAGCCGCGAGTTTAGCTCTTGTCCATGTGCTGGAACGCTGCCATTGATGGGCATGTGGAGCTGTCTGTGGGAGTACATGTTTTGTGGCTTGCTGGTGCCTTGGTCACTGCAAGGAAAAGTAGCTCCTCCGATAGAATGCAGGGGCGGAGGTTTGTTTTTCTGGAGGAAGTGACGATTGGTGTGAGCGGATCGGTGCTCAAAATGTGTTAAATTCTAAAGTCGTTTGTTTCTGATTCGTGTATCTGTAAATGAGGATACAAACTAATCTCAGTCATAGAACTAAAGTACAACTAGTTAGTACTATACACTCAAATAGTATGTTTATGTATGACACATTCATATAGTATGTTTATGTATGACACATTCATATGGTATGTTTATGTATGACATATTCAGATATCAGACACAACATTAAACAGTAGTTCACTGGTAGTGTTATACTTGTGGAGTTGAGCCCCAGCTAAGAATGGAAACCTCCAAAAAAAGGGTCATGTTATCTAATGTGCATAAGTATATACTAATCTCTTGGAATATGCATGGCATGAACTCATTTCAAGTTCACCTGTGTTTTATAAAAAGAATACTGGTTCTCCATTTTTTTTAATACTAGATCTATTTCGATGGTGGATTCGAACCTTATTTTGATACATAGATCCAAGCATCCTATTTATGTGGTGTGATTATATTCATATTTTGAATCAAAATCATTTCCTGTCACAAGTGAAGTGCACACGGGGTGATCGTAGTGGCATACTGCCGAAACGCAAAGCACCTACTCAAACCCTAGCAAGCTGAATCTTCATCACATATGCCCTTGGAATCTAATTCATTGGAACCACATATGTCCACATGGGTTAACTCATTCCAGATTTAATCTTCCATGAAGAAAATTTAAACGTATATTCATCTCCTTGTTAATATTGCTTAGGAGTTTGTAGGCAGTATTAGGGCTCAAATCATTATTATTTTGTGATTCAGTCTGAATTAAATCCAGAAGGATCCCAGCGAAACCATCCCTTTCAAAACAGTCCGTTTGTGTGAGGAAAGGCAAAAATTTTATTGTATATCATTAGAATTTCTCCTATCACATTAGATGATAGGTCCCTGATTTCTGTTGTGTTGGAGAAAAACAAGATCTTGCTATACTGTTAACCTTTTTAATGTTATTTGCCCCTGATATGTTTGAATATGTCAAGAGTTTATCATCTGACAGACATCATATGTACATGTGCAGAAAGCAAACAAGTGACTGATGGTTGCCAGGATCAATCAGTTCGACCAACCTCAGGTTCCACATCAACCAGTAACGCTGGAAGCATCTCACCTTCTTCCGTTGTTGGGGAGGAACTTAAACTTGCTTTCCAGCTGCGTAGATTTACTTTCAGTGAACTTAAGTGTGCCACGAGAAACTTCCGACCTGAAAGTCTTCTTGGTGAGGGAGGTTTTGGTTGTGTCTTTAAAGGATGGATTGAAGAGAATGGAACTGCACCTGTTAAGCCAGGCACTGGATTAACTGTTGCTGTAAAGACGCTAAACCATGATGGTCTGCAGGGGCATAAAGAGTGGGTGGTATGCTTTTGCTTTCCTTGTGTACATTATGAGAGGTTGTACTGTATTGTTCAATTGTCTCCTAATGCACTGTTAAGCTAATTACTGTCGTTTGTTCAGGCAGAAGTTGATTTTCTTGGAAACCTTCAACATCCACACCTTGTGAAATTAGTTGGTTACTGCATTGAAGATGACCAAAGGCTGCTTGTATATGAATTTATGCCCCGTGGAAGTTTGGAAAATCATCTTTTCAGAAGTAAGCAACTTACAATCTTATATTTATATATTTTATATGATAGATTTGATGCTATAGATTTTTTTCCTTTTGGTTAATGATTGCTAGAATTTTCTTTTCTTGTTTGATAGCTACAATGAATATGGCATGGACATTTTTTTTTTCTGGAGAACACATGTGGCATGAGCACTTTACTTACCAGTGATTTATTTATAGCCATCTGTCTTTTTTTCTTTGAGATATTTATAGCCATCTGTCTGTACCTTATGCACGTTATTTAGTTGGTCAATGGGTTATTGGTCTTCGCCTTGTCACAACATGTACTGATGTCTAGTGGGTTGGTATGTAGTAAAAATTCATCAAGATGTGAATGGCGTGTGATGTTTTTTTTCTCTCACCTAGTGTATTGTTTTAGCCATCAATAACGATTTAGGGATCTAACATGCCTGCCGATTACATTTTTTCTGGTTTTGGTTTTCTAATAGTTTCCTGCTTGTACCGTTGAATTGCGTGCAAATCTATTGCTAAGCAATGTTTATGTGCCAAATTTGTCTCACATAAATTTGTTTTTTCTCAAGATTCTATCTCTAACTGTCGCGTACTCATTTAATATCTGTTTTGGGTACTTTGTTTTTAACAGAATCATTGCCTCTCCCATGGGCCATCAGAATGAAAATTGCTCTTGGCGCTGCCAAAGGCTTAGCTTTTCTTCATGAAGAAGCTGAAAGACCAGTGATATATCGGGATTTCAAAACATCCAATATTCTTTTAGATGCGGTAGGTGTTCAAAACACATTTGCTCTACACTCTATGCTTGTATCCTATCGAACAAATGCACTGAAACACTTATTTTTCCAGGACTATAACGCGAAACTTTCTGATTTTGGACTTGCTAAAGATGGTCCCGAGGGTGATAAAACACATGTCTCTACTAGAGTCATGGGAACATATGGATATGCCGCTCCCGAATATGTGATGACAGGTGAGTTGATCATTTATGATATTGCTTATTCTAGATATACTAAAATTGTATGTGTGGTACACTGAAGTTCATATGTACTTAACACAAGCACATATGCGTTCAAGCCTTCAAGAGCATATGTGGGTGTATCCAAATGTGTACTAAACACACATGCCCATGTGCTTGTGTGTACTTAACACACCATGTTTTCAAGTTGCTTATGCGTATGTAAATTTGTGAGTTAACTCTTGCGTGCCTTCAAGTTGTGTATGGTAGTATGTGTGTATTCTTGTGACTGAACAGTGAACACATTCGCATCTTCTCTATTCTAGATATAAATAAATCGTATGTGTGGTACACTGAAGTTCATATGTACTTAACACGAGCACATGTGCATTCAAGAGCATATGTGGGTGTATCCAAATGTGTACTACACACACATGCAAACTTGCTGGGAACCTATTCAAGTTTCCTTTCTTTGTTTGCAAATAAGCTTGTTTGTACTTAACACAATAGCTGTTTTCAAGGTTCTCATGCGTATGTTAATGCTAGAGATATGGATAGACTATAATTAGTTATTCTATTTTATCTCTTCATTGTATTTACCCCATTTTATGAGCGGTTCTGTGCGTATTGTACCACCACCTATACTCTATTTATATGAGGTCATTGGTCTCCTGGGAAATACAAGAGCAGTTTTCCCTAACAGTTAATTCGTGAGTTAATTCTTTGTGTGCCTTCAAGTTGTGCATGGTAGTATGTGTGTGTTTTAGTGACTGAATGTTGAACACATTTGCACGTGCCTTGAAGTTATCGGTGTATGAAAAGATGTATGACTATAAAATATAGCCTTCAGCAGAAGAGCTGGCATAAATATCGCAACTTCTTGAATTGTCTTGTCTTGGTGCTTACTATATTTTCCTTTGTACTTCCTATTGCTCATAAGATTCACTGTTTTCCAGGTCACTTGACATCAAAGAGTGATGTATACAGCTTTGGTGTAGTGCTACTAGAGATGATGACTGGCAGAAGGTCAATGGATAAGAACAGACCAAATGGGGAACACAACCTGGTTGAATGGGCGCGCCCGTATCTCGGAGAAAGACGTCGATTCTACAAGCTTGTTGATCCCCGTCTGGATGGAAACTTCTCCATAAAAGGTGCTCAGAAGACAGCTCAGCTGGCCCATGCATGCCTTAGTCGCGACCCTAAAGCCAGGCCTTTGATGAGCCAAGTGGTGGAAGTTCTGAAGCCTCTCCAGAACCTCAAGGACATGGCCAGCAGCTCCCACTTCTTCCAGTCCATGCAACGTGAACGCGGCGCATCCCTAGCCAATCCACACGGCAGTCAAAGCATGAAGGTGCAGAGCTCCTTTGCACGGAACGGTCAGCTGCCAATGAGAAGCCTTTCGTATGGCCCGCATGCCTCTCCGTACCGCCAGTCCCCGAGACCCAACGGCAAGCGCCATTGATCAATTTCAAGTCTTGTTTTACGTTAGAACTGGTGGATCAACGCTTCCATGCAGACATCTGAGCTTCCTATGTTGTGGATGAGGCAGCAAATCCTGCAGGTCATGTGAAAAATATTCTTGTTATCGCTTAGCTATAGCACTACAACATTTACGATTGTTGGTGCCGCGAGTTGAATGGAGGGGCATTAAAACAGGGTTTTGGTTATCTTTTAAACAGTTTTAAGGAATGTGCTTCGGAATTGTTTGAAATCTTTAGTCGAGAGTGAAGAGTTTGTTGGCTACCGGATCTAGAATCTGGATCAGTTGCTCACACTGTCCGTCGTTTTGTAAATTATTATTGTCACATGTGGAAAGAGCAAATGGTGGCAATCGATGAAAAATCATCGTCGCCACCAGCACGATGCTGGCTCCATTGATGGCAGATCGCCCATTCAGGTGGTCGTACTTTTGTCTGATCATACTACTAAATTGTTCATGGTTTAAGCTGTCATTTCTCCAGGCATGCACGAGCCGATCATTGATGTTTACTCCTAGTACTATCATTCTTCAGGGCCGGCAGCGTCGGCAGCCTGGTGTCCCCCGGATTGTGGCTGCCGTGGACGTGCGCGGCAACTGCAGCCAGCAAACGATCCGCACTTTGAACTCAGAATTGCGACAAGGAGGCATCTTCTTGCTTCCCTGCGACAAGTGACGCATGCTCTGTTCGAGAGGTACATGTTGTCTGCGTAAACTTGGAACAAAATAAATTTCCATACAGTAGAATATTAAAAAAAGAGAGAAGATATGGTGCTTGAGAGTACCCAAGTACTTTCATCTCTTCAATTAATCTCAGCCATTGATTTTTAAAAATTAGTATCGAGTCTATTATTTTTTGTACCGGGCTCACTAATTTTGGTATCGAATTTACTATTTTGACTATGTACTTTCTTATTTTTAAGATTAAACGAATGATTGTGGTTAATATATCATCTCTATTAAAAAAGTTTATCACAAGGACATGGGTGTGTTTGGTTGATTGCATGATGGAACATGTTTATTATAGTCAGACTAAATATATATGTTGTTTGGTTGTCTGTTTGCATGCAGCCAAGCTCACGAGTGGAAGTGTTTGGTTATGTTTGGATATTCTGTTTTCCGTATAACTACTCTCTTACTTCATGCAACTTGCACAAGTGCATCCCACCAGCCAGACCACAAATAAACGGATTCCAATCTCGTATCCGTGCAGCCAGGGAAGAAGACTTCGTGCATCCTTTAGCCAGGCTCACGCCCTTTCATAGTCAACCAATCAACTGATTTATGCATCCGACCAACCAGGTTGTGCCGCATGCACCAAACCAATAACCCTCATTGTGTCCGCGCACCCGTGACAAATTTGCCCCATGAAACTTTGTTCCGTACTAGTAATTGTCTTTCGCTGCAACAGAGCCTGCGTCGTCTCCATAGTTTACAAAACTGTTTGTCGGGATAGTAATGTATCTGACTTTTATATGAAGGCTCACCTGTAAACTACGTCTCACGGCTTATTTATAGCTCACGAGGAATTTAAGCAAATCGAAGACGACGACCCAGCTTCAGAGGTTGGAAACTCAAGCCGATCGTTTCCAGCACTTGCACCAAAACCGTCAACACCATTCTGACCCTCGAAAATCAGAATTGGACGACGACAAGACTTGGCCGCTCACCGTAGGCCGGCCACCACTCCAACAGCCACGACTGACAATCACAGAGATTTTTGATGACGTACAGTAGGCGGTAAAGCCACAAAGCTGAGGCGGTAAAGTATTCTAAAAGCACGTTAAGCAATTTGATGGCGGTAAAGTATTCTAAAAGCACGTTAAGCAATTCGATGAAAGGTAAAGTTGCCCGCCGAGTGGTAAAACCAAGCGGTAAAGTAACTTTTGTCCTCTCGCGGTGGATATAAGGACCAATGGAGAATGCTGACTATCTGCTCTAAACACCAGTAGACGCCAAAGGATCATACCCACCGAAGACTGACTCCACCGTCAAGGGGTCACCGGATTTCGCCGGCGACAAGCCACGTAACTCTAGTTCAACTGAGTAACCATGTTTTGATTATGTAACTCTGGTTCGGCCCTATATAAAGAGAGCATCAGGGACGTTAGTTCACGAGTTAGACAAGTTAGCCAAGTTAGATTTAAGTTATTTCACTGTAACTACATTCACTCACGCGTGCTAGGGTTTTTGATCGAATCAAGACCCTTTCGTATTGTACTCGTGTTCTTGAGTTCATATGATTTGATCTCTCTCGTCTTTAGACGCAGGGTATTATGTCTCATTGACGGCTCGAACCAGGTTAATTTTCTTAAGTCTTTTGTAGACTAAACCAGTAGACCATTCGAATATGAAGAGCGCATGAATACTCTTTCTGATTACGTAAATTTTATTGTGCCGGTGGTCAGAACACCGACATGGTTAAAATGGGATAGTTTTCAGTGAAATTGTTCGGATCCAATTTTTCGGGTCACATGTTCTTGTTTTTGTTTTAAAAATTTAAACTTTAAAAAATGTTAATCAAAGAAACTGTTCACTAAAAACTGAACCATTTGTTAACATTTTGATCATATTTCGTTTAAATTTAAATTTTTAAATTTAAAATGTTGTCAAACTATTTTGACGGTTACTGTTGGTGTAGGAAAACACCAAGCAGCCATCCGATTCATCAGCTATAGGTGCCCAACGGGCCGTGCCGGGCCAGCCCGGCCAGGTTTCTACCTTCTCCAAGGCGGCTTGGCATAACCCATTAAATAATTGAGCCGGCTTGGGCCAGCCCACGGGTCACCAGTCTAAGCTCAGGTATGCCTGGTTGTTTTTACACGGCCATGTCTTCCTCCTATTATTAATGATGATTAGCAAATCATTCTTGTACCATCTTAAGCTTGCTTTTGCTATCCTTATATCAAAGCATGTCTCAATCACTTCCGTTCTTCTATTTCAATCAAATATTATCTCTATCAAAGTCATTTCTTTGGTTAAAGTCATAATCGATGAGAAGACCTTGCTTTTAAAATCTATTTGTCTTTGATAATCAATGATTGGATGTTATCTTCGACATAAATTGTCTATCCTATCGTGATGCTATTATTAGGTAAAGTTAAATAATATGTTTGAGTTAAATAATATGATTACATTAGTTAGGTATTATGTAAAGTTTTTACTATTCTAATTATTGCATTACTTTCATTATCTTTTGTTATCATCTTATCTTGTGATGAGTTGAGTAGATGTAAAAGTTGAGGTTTTATTGATATTGCTTAGTGTGGCTTCAACTTAAACGGTAAAAGTTGAATGGTGGAAGGTCACCGCTGTTCGCGCGATATAGGTGTTTACGTGAAAGAACTGACTATGCTCATTAAAAGATAGATGCCCAAAAGAAAATAAACTTCATTTTTTCCTCGAAAAATTATAGAAAAATAATTATATAATACTTAAAATATTTGATTTTAAACATAATTGTTCAAATTACATTTTTAATGTTAAATTTCAAATAAAAATCTCACGAGCCTACCGTGCCGTGCTGAATTTAACGAGCTATGCGGACCGAGCATTGTGCCAAGTCGGACCACTTTAAACAGACGTGCCCTTGCCATGCCAACAAATTTACGCCTGGGCCTAAGCACGGCCCGTGTCGTGCTTCAAGCTAGCTCAACCTGTGTCGTGCTGCGAGCCAGTCCGACCCAACTTGCCATCGTGCCAAGCCAAAATGATCGGACCTTGTCCTGGTCTATTTAGTCTGGCTCACTTAACCAGTTATATCATCAGCTACAGTAACTTAAACTTGGTATAGAATAACAATAACTTAAATTTTTAGTCTTGACCACCAGGCACCAGCCAGCCATCCGATTCATGAGCGCAGGAAAAAAAAGGCAAAAGCAATCAGAAAAAGGGGAGCAAGATCTGCAGCAGCGTTCGCGTTTTTTACTGGTCACCGCCTCCGCCGATCCTCGCCTCCTGCAAACAATCGCTCCTCTCCTCGCCGTCGCCACCGCCAGCCCGCCGCGGCCATGGCTCCCGGGCTCTACTCCGACATCGGCAAGAAGACCAGAGGTACGCACACCACATCTCTCTATCTCTCACTCTTTCTCTCTCTCTCTCTCTCTCGTTCCTGTGCTCGTTCGGTGCCTGATTAATACCCGCTTGATCCTGACGCTGTGATGCCCGGTTGCCCGCAGATCTGCTGTACAAGGACTACAACACGCACCAGAAGTTCTCCCTCACCACCTGCTCACCCCACGGTGTCGTGAGTGCTCAGATTCCCTTCCCCCCGCTACCAATCCGACCATTTCGTGCCGACAAGTGTGTCATATTTTTTTGGTTACTTTTCAAATTTCTATGCATATTTGGTTTAGAGGACTTAGGAGTAAGGATTAATTTGAAGACTAATGGACTAACGCATTTGCGCCCGACCTTTTGGTGGTTCTTTGTATGGAATCACTGCTACTGCCGTATCGTTCGTAGGATCTTTGTTCAGTGTCCAATACAAAAATGTCTGTCCAGTGCGTATCTCATGTTTTGGGCCTGCAAAATTAAAATCGGACAATGCATATGTAGGATGGTAAAATCGTGGCTATTATTGGCGCCCGGCAACTGTCAAATCCTGCCTTTCCTTTTCCTGTGACTCCTTCCTGCATCCTTCTCATGAGTAAATTAAATGACATTTCTACTGAGGACATGAATGGATGATCAGGATATGTTTTGGTTCTGCATGTCTGCATAGATGGCTTGTGAATTGTACTATATATTGCTGATCTTGATTTCACATTCAGTCAATCACAGCAGCCGGAACAAGGAAAAATGAGTCCCTCTTTGGCGAGCTCCAGTCCCAAATTAAGAAGAAGAACTTGACAGTTGATGTGAAAGCAAACTCAGAGTCTGACGTAAGCCACTATCCTTTACTTCTTGTTATTTCTTGGACCATGTTTGCAGGAATCCAGATGCTGCTTTCCTTTTATATAATTCTGTTTCGCTTGAATAATTAGTTGTGTTTTATGCCGGATATCCTGTATCTGTGAGGGTAATCTTTCCTCTTTCCGGGGGTCTATTAAATTTCTTATGGATTTCTATCTTTCAGCTTTTGACGACAATCGCTGTCGATGAGATTGGAACCCCAGGGCTCAAATCAATTCTCAGCTTGGTGGTTCCAGACCAGAGGTCAGGGAAGGTATGTTTCTCGAACTCAGGTTCAAATCAACTGTCATATCATTTGCTCATTTATTTCTATTGCTTTGAGAAAGCAACACCTTCACTAATGTGACCATTGAGGTAGATGCTTAATCCTATTTTCATCTTTCTTATCAGCTTGAACTCCAGTACCTGCATGAATATGCTGGTTTGAATGCAAGCGTTGGACTTAATTCCAACCCTATGGTGAACCTTTCTGGTGTCTTTGGGAGCAATGCACTCTCAGTTGGTGTTGATATTTCATTTGATACCGCTACAAGCAATTTCACCAAGTACAATGCTGCTCTGAGCCTCACCAACCCAGATCTCATTGCCTCCCTGCATCTGTGAGTATCATTTCTTCAGTGAGCTTCCATATTTTAGCACAAATTATTGTGGGCGCTACTCACTATCGATCTAACGTACACTGAGTTGCCTGTCTGTTTCACTATTTTGTAGTTGACCCTATTTAATTTTGCAATGGTAAATAACTTTTCCAATCTTAATCAGGAACAATCATGGTGATACATTGACTGCATCCTACTACCACGTGGTAAAGCAACAGGCAAACACTGCTGTTGGAGCTGAGCTATCACACAGCTTCTCAAGGAATGAGAGTACGCTAATCTTCGGGTCTCAGCACTCACTGGATCCCTTTACCACCGTAAAGGCACGCTTCAACAACTATGGCATGGCCAGTGCCCTTGTTCAGCATGAATGGCGCCCCAAATCGTTCATCACTGTCTCTGGTGAGGTTGACACTAAAGCAATCGAGAATAGCACAAAAGTTGGTTTGTCCTTGGTGCTCAAGCACTGAAAAGCATGAGCTCTAGGATTTTCTTCTCTCTGGTGGACTGGAATAACATGGAAAAACATGGTCACAAGTTACCTTTGTGGCATCATTTTAATGTTGAATTGTATTTCTTTCTCATGATTTGTTCCCTAGGCAAATATTAGGATTGTCCTTGTATTTTAATCCTCAATGCCTCCTGTTAATAATTTCTGGTGATTGGGAGCTAGCTAATCTTGTTAAATATGATGGCGGACGGAGTACTTTATGTTCACTTCCGTGCATATTGTACCTCCTTGCTGTTTGCTTTATATATTCATATTGTTTACAGGTTCTTATAATATACTGTCTCCATTCTTAAATCGATGTTGCTGTTGACTTTTAACATCATCTTTGACTATTCATTTTATTCAAAAAAATATTTAAAATATGTAAAATTATAAGCCGTGTTTTAAATATCTTTGATGATAAAGCAAATTATAATAAAATATATGAACTTTCACATTTTTTTAATAAGGTGAATGGTCCAAGATGATATTAGAAGTTAACGGTGGCATCAGTTTAGGAATGGAGGGATATATTTTTACATTATTAACGTTATTCAATCAAATACATATTTGATGAAACCCAAGTGTAAAGTTATTTTTAGCATGGGTTTACTGCTTTTGTCTAAGTCTGATCGTTTTCTCAACTATGCAGTTGATGATTTTTTAGAGCACTTACAGTGAAATTTCTAAAAGTGATATGAGAATTATTTTTACATTATTCGTCTGAACAATTTTCCACTCTTTTTTCAGTGCTTGACTATTAGTTGAATCCAACGTGCATACCTGCATGAAATCACTACTCATAAACTTCCTGCCGCCTCAATGCTATTGCGGCCCATCACCAAATGGCTAGTAACCGTTTCATCCTTGTTGTCCACCAAGATATCATCTGAGATCAACCCGTCAGATGTTGGTGCTGCGCTCCGGCAAGCCCTGAGCGTCACGCGTCGCACCGCGCTTTCGTGTTCGCGCGACGAAAACGTAGTGTAGCAGGTAGCCGATCTGATGAGGTGCCGTGTCGCGCGTGGAAAGGGCAACGCGAAATGAGTCTTCCGAATTTGTTAGTAATGTGCTTCAAAAATTTATTATTGATATTATAAATCATAAATATAAATAATTTTATATGTCATCCACACAGATGTTAAAATCATTAATAAAGCAACATTTCTAAGTTTCAAATATGCAAATCCTTCGCGTGAAACTGCATACACGTCGATCCGTCGAGAGCTTAGATCCCTATCCTTCCGCCCAACCCAAACATTCCTTGTCTTCGTCATCCTTCGGAGGAAAGAACGTTTATTTCTTGCCCTCAAGAAAAGCTTGGAATGCGTAAGCACCTCGACCAGCCTGCATTTATATATTAAGTGGTGTTTAAGAATGATGAAGTAATCTCCATCTCCTCGCGGCCTGCAGGGTTCAGATTCACGTCGAGGACGCCCGGCCGGCCATGGCGAGCAGCAGGCGAGCTCCGGCGGCGGAGCAGCTCCGCGACGGCGAGTTCGACCCCGTCTACGAGTGGCTCGACGACGGCGGCAGTTACCTCCTGCGCCTCAGCCTCCCAGGTGAGCTGCCCACGACGCATGAAGTCGATATGATTGTCATCTAGGCCGTTGATGATACGTTCTTGTTCCTTGTTGGGAAGGGTTCAAGAAGGAGGACTTCAAGGTGCACGTGGACGGCGCCGGCCGGCTGACCGTCATCAGCCAGGGCGGCGCGCGGCGGCTCCACAAGGCGTTCCAGCTGCCCAACACGGCCGACCTCGAAGGCATCACCGGCCGCTTCGACGGCGCCGTGCTCACGCTCACCGTCCCCAAGCTGCGGCAGCCGGACGGCGCCGTCGTGCTGGCGGAAGCCAACGAGGAGCAGGCAGCCGCCGGTGAGCCAAAAGACCTGCAGGAGGACAAGACGGCGGCGCCGCCCAAGGTTGGCGACGCGGAGAAACCGAGCTTGATGCCGAGAGGCAAAAAGGATGTCGAAGACGAGCGCAAGGCCGAGGTTGCGCCGCCGCTGCCCGGGAAGAAGGTGAACGGTGATCGTCAGGATCAGGATGAGAAGGCCAGGGCAGAGCACAAGGCGCACGTCGCGAGCGAGGCGACCCGCCGGATCGAGGCTGCGCGGGCGAAGGTGGCGGAGGCGAGGGCGGCGGCGGAAAGGACGGGTGGCCAGTGGAAGGACAAGACGGCGGCACCGACCGAGGTTGGCAACGCTGAGAAACCGAGCTCGACGCCGAAAGGCAAAGCGGAGGTCGAAGAGAAGCGCAAGGTCGACGCGGCGCCACCGCTGCCGGGCGAGAAGGCGAACGGAGATCGTCAGGATCAGGATGATAAGGCCAGGGCCGAGCCCGAGCAGCACAGGGCGTACGTCGCGCGCGAGGCGGCGCGCAGGATCGAGGCCGCCCGGGCGAAGATGGCGGAGGCAAGGCCGGCGGCGGAGAGGACGGGCGGGCAGTGGAAGGAGCGGGCGGTTGCGGGGGGATACAAGTGGGCGGAGACCATCGGCCAGAAGAAGGAGGTAATCGCCACGGCCGTCGCCGCGTTCACGCTCGGCGTGTTCGTCTCTCAGGCCTTCGGACGGCGCTGATTAGTGATTAGTACCGTGAAAACTGTGGCCTTCGTCAAAATGAAAAAGAGATGGAATGTGTAGATAATCATTCATGTATATAACGGTGACACATGACAATGTGTACAAAGTACGTAATGTGTGTGTGTGTATATATATATACACACACACTGCTGATTTGCCAAATTTTTCTAGCTAGCCCGATCTTTAGATAGTTCCATGATTTTGGTTTAATTAAACTTGAGAATTTAATTTGGAATGGACTTGAATTTCAACACACATTTTTTGGAATAAATTCAACCAACATTTTATTCCTTCAAATATGTCTAACTACATTTTCTAAAACACAAATGAGAACACACACACATAGGCCCGTTTGGATCGGAGAATTGTTTTCCCCTTCATGTGTCTTTTACTGTGAAATTTTAAGCATGATTACTATTTTACGCATCTCGTCTTCCTTCGCATAAAAAACTTGGCTAAGATTGATCTGATGCATTAGGCTTATATAAATGCTGATCTTTCTCCCACTAAATTAAGAATTTGGGACTAAATCTGGACCCTATTATACATTGTTATTTCCTTTCGAGCTAGAGATGCCATGGCACAATAATAAAAGCAGTGTCGATCCAGTTGCACGTATGCTATTTTGACTCCGAATGTGGATGGGGCCTAAAATCTGTTTGTTTTGAACGAGACAAATTTATTGAAAAGGTACAAAATAATAATCACTTGTCATAACAGCGCAAGCAATAATTTATTCTACGTATCAAGATAGTGGTCTCTCTAATTAAGTTGAAGCGTTGTGCATGCGTACCTGCCGTAAAGGGTGTGCTCGAACTGTTACCCTAACGGCAGCCCATCACACAGTTTAGCATATAAATATTTCTCTAAACGATTGACCTATTTAGATGGTCAAAATAAAAAAATGGTTTAGACGGCCTACACGAAACATTAAAAAAATGTTATGGCCTGTGATGTGTCCTACGATATGTGATTTCATTATTGATGTGGGCTATGACCTGTAATTTCACTTCAAACTGTGACTCGCAGTAAAGTTGTCAGAACATAAAAAGATTCATATTGGGTCATTTACTTAATGAAAATATTGTAAAATCTGCTAGAAAAACCTGCTACATTGCAAACTGTTTAGTCCGTTTAAATGTTTAAACAGTTTAAACGGTAAACGGAGCCTCACCTGTGACAGACCACCCAAGAAAAAAAGACGATCCGACCTCAGGATCTTATCGATCATCACTCGGCGAAGCGAGAATCAACAGTACAACTCAAGCATGATAAAATATAAAACAAATTGTTGATCAAATTTATAAAAACAAAGATTTAGAAGATGCAGAAGCGACAACCTGAAATAAATTACTAAGAAATTCAAAAGTCTAAGCAAAAAATGCATCGAATTCATACGATGCACATTCTAGCAGCACAAACTAACAACACAATGCGACGAGTAGGTCTTTCATTGAAACTATGGAGGGAGAAAGAATCACACCAGTAACAAAAACAACAAAAAGTCAATCCCTAACCATTTAAATGCTCAGCAAATCTTACATGTCAACATGGTCAACTACAGCCGACTCTAAAAAATATGATAAGGCTGACTCATAGGGATGGCTAGTTGCCAAAAAGCAGCACTAATAGTACATCTTTACTTTTAAATTTTAGCAGTAAATTAAGTTGCGCTAAAAATATATATTTAATTTGCACTATAATCTCCATCAAACATAGTTGCCAAACAATTTTATAATAAATATACCATGCAAAACATATTAACATCCTCATTCATTTCTTAATCCACTTCTTACTATGATGTAGCGCACTCAAACAAGTGGTACTCGTTTCTGTGAGGAGCAGCGATTATAATCTATTTACATCCAGCTGGAGAAACCTGATTACAGGACGTGTACGTGCTTCCCAGAAACTACATATGGCAACCTTTCACAAGACTACCTCATTATCGATCCGCTGCTACTAACCTGGGCAAAAGGGCCTACACGCAATCCACGCTCGGACATGATTCGTAATGTACTACCCCTTTTGCTATCTCTCCCCTTAATGTCTAAAAAAACAGGGTGTAGTGTCATGTTCGCACAATGCTGCATTCAAGTCACATTAATTTTTTTGTCCTATTTCTCCGGTATGTAATCAGTACTGTTCAAACTTGCTCAATAGGATCAACAATGGTACGGTGCTTAATCGACACAGATAGAGCTATTGCACACAAGATTTCCTTCCTGTCTATACTTCTCTGCCTAATTTTAACTTATCATTTCTTGTGACAAACTAAACCATCCTCATCATTTCGTGTAATACTTCCAAAATTCAAGGTAACTACTTATAGCTCGCGAGTGAATTGCTAATCACTCGACTTCTACCACAACTACAGTAATAAGCCTAACTCTACATCAAAGTACCTGTACCAAATATCGTTAACAAGGGGAAAGTGCTATAATGCAAGCTACGTTTTCAATCAACTCTAAAAACCTAATGCACAGTACAGTACTAACTATACACAGTGATAAACTGAAAATATTAAAAACAAGATTAATGCACGGAGGCTTTCCTGGGCTTTACTCACAGTTAGTTTCTTCGACAAATGAAACGTCGTTGAACTTCTCCTCAGTTAGCTCGACTCATAACATGAAATGATATGCATAAGTGCCGGAATATGCACATGGGATGATAGCTTTTTCTTTAGTTATAAAGCTTATTTAAAAATAGTTTTTGAAAACAAAATACCATCTTGGAGTTAATCACAAAATTAGAGGGGTTTAAATAATTTTTTGACAAAGTTTCAAGATTTACTTAAATCATATAGATTTATAATGATTTAAATACCATTTAAACACAATAAAACATTTAATAAAATCATTTGTGAAGAAATTAAATATGAAACTTTTCTAAAACATAAATTTTAAACTAAATAAATAGAAGAGTATATTTATAGGATTTATTAAAATCAAATGGATTTATAATGCATTAAATAGTGTTTTAAAAAATATAACCTTTATAAAATTATTTTTTGATGAAAATAAATATGAAAATTTTCAAAACCAAAATTATTAATTAAATATACAAGAAAGTGAATTTTTCAATATTTTATCATGTCAGGAATAATGATAATGCATTAATGAATTATTATGTGTTCTGAATTAAATAAATTATTTTTGTGCATAAAATAAATATTTGTTAGCTTCAAAATATAGTTATAGTTTAGAGGATCCTAAAAAATTTATTTCACAATTTTAAAAATTAGGATAAATTTTCTACAAATTTTAGAATATTAAAATCATTTCTAGACCATTAAATAGATCAATTCATAAAATAATAAAGTTCCCAGCCTTGCCGGGCGG
This sequence comes from Zoysia matrella, assembly GCA_001602295.1. NCBI lineage: Eukaryota > Viridiplantae > Streptophyta > Magnoliopsida > Poales > Poaceae > Zoysia > Zoysia matrella. The sequence goes on along the minus strand of BCLG01000402.1, from coordinate 121,218 downwards.
GCCATGCTGTGGCTACAGGGAACCAGCCCACTTAGGGGTCCTGGCCCAAAGAACGAAGCCACATAGTGGCCTGCGGATTGGGCTCCGCCAACCTGACCCAAAAAGTGAAAAAGGCTAGGAGGCCTTGCGCGCACGGGACGGAGCTCCCTGGCGAGGTTGCCGTCGGCCATGGCGCCTGCCCGCCGGCGCGCGGCGGCGTTCTGCCAGAACGCCGTTCCGGTGGCCAAGCAAGAAAAATGAAGGCATCAACATGCTCTACACCACATGGGGAGTCCACTGGAAGGGGGGACGAGATGAGCAGCTCACTAGAAGTAAGTCGACGACGAGCGGCAGCAATCGGAGAGGTCACGCATCTTCTCAACTACCAAGTTCTGGAAGCACGTTGGAGCAAAAGGAAATCAAATCCTAACAGGATTGAGCTGGACTCACCGAAGTTGGCCGCATTTTGCCAAGAACGGCCGGCGGTCTGAAAACCGAGAATTTGGAGAAAACTGAAATTTGGGACGTCTCGGGGGAGGGGAAGGCGAGCTGTGGCAGGGGAGAGCGGAAGAGGGGTCCGGAGCAGCTCCTCGTCAAGGAATGGCCGCCAGAGATGGCTTGGCTGGGGCGGTTCACGGCGACGTTCAGAGAGGCAACAGTGGTGGCCGAGAGAGAGGAAGAAGAGAGTGGGAGACTCGGCCAGAAGAGTTGGGCCCAAGCGAGTCACTCGGGGACACACAGTCTGGTATCGTGGCACACATGCACGGAGTGGGACGCGCGGGAGGCGGCACCTGGAACTCGCGCCGGCAGTACACAAGTGGGAGAGGGAGGTGCGCTGGTGCCACTGGAGGAAGAAAGATGAACAGTGAGACTGACAGGCGGGCCCTGCACTCCCTTCTCAATTTCTCTGATTTTTCTTGTCCAAAACTGCTTTCTGTTTCTATGCGAAATCCATACTTTCCTAGCCCAAATTATGAAATTTTGCAGACGGATAGAACTTTTCAAGAGTAAGAACTTTTATTTTGGGTCTAAGTTGAAAATTGAAATATATTTTATAAAATTTTGAAGACAGAAAATCATTTTAAGAGATAATTCATTTGGACTTTTAAATCTGAAACAAAATTTTACAAAATTTCTAAAATTCAAACCTTTGCAAACACTTTAAAGAGAGTATTTTGTTTCACAATATTTCGTTGAAAGAGTTTGAACTTGCATTTATTTTGAAATTTGAATTCGAATTTGAAAATTGAAAATTTACTCGAACGGTTTTAATTGTTTTTGAGCTCGGCTCCAAGGTTTCGAACTTGAACAACTTCACTTCTTTACAAAAATTCAGGATGTCACATCACCGCTCGTCAACCGTTTACGTTTTTCATTGCCTCAAAGTTCCTTACGACCATAGACCGCAAAGAAATGCCAAGCGTTGCCGCTACCTCTTATGCGGCGCAACATTTTTGCGCGGCAAGACTCACGAGCCATCTGTCCGCGAGATCTAACCGAAGAACGAAACGCTCTTCACTGGGTTTCCTTGAGACGATCGCGTGGGGTACCGTGCTCACCGAAAGCAACGCACCGGCATGCAGAGATCCCTAGCCTTTCTTTACCCGGAAGGCTTCGACGACAAGTTCGTGGTTTTGCTGCGACCCTCAAGAAAAGGTTGGGATAACCTAACCCATGTAGACACACAACAGGTCAGATGACCGGGTAAAAAATGTGTCTATATATAAATCTATCTATGAGTTGGTTCAAATCCATTCGTGGCGGTACATTTGAGCAGCGAACGAACGTACGGTATACCTCAACATTACTCCATAACCCGTCCCCAGTGGTACGCACGTACGCACGCTAGCTTCCACCAGTCGATCGATCTGTGCGGGGGTTGTTCTCGATCGAGCATGGGGATCTGCAAGTCGCAGCGGTCAGCGGCGAAGGGAGACGTGGCACCGCTAGCCTCCGCCGCGCCGCCGTCGACCGGCGCCGTTGATATCGACCCCAAGCTCGAGTGGCACGACGGCGCCACCGGCTACATCATTCGCCTCGCCCTCTCAGGTAGTTGATCCGTTACCTTTTTCTTTTCTTTTCGTACACGAGACACGTCCTCGATGTAGAGTTTTCAAAACCGATCAAAACCAATCGATTTTCATAAAAAATCAGTCGATTTTTATAAAAACTAGTGAAACCGCTGAAAACCGAATCAAAATACTGCAGCAAAGCAAAACAGCTAACCGACCGATTTTTGTCGAAAACCGTTTTCGCTACGGTACCGATTTCTTAAACCCTGCCTCCATGTCGTAAGTTGTCACCTTCTCATGAGATGATTCGTACGTACGCAACGAAGCAGGTTTCAAGAAGGACGACTTCATGGTGCAGGTGGACGCGGGCGGCCGCCTGACGGTGCGCGGCGAGAGCCTGGCGGGGCACGTGCTGTTCCACAAGGCGTTCCAGCTGCCGCCCGCGGCCAACCTCGACGGCGTCGCCGGCCGCTTCGACGGCACCGTGCTGTCCCTCGCCGTGCCCAAGAAGGCTGCTGCCGCCGGCGTGGCGGAGGAAACTGTGGTGGCCAGGATGGCGGAGGCGGATTGGGCCGCGGCGGCGCGGGAGAGGGAGGAGGAGAAGGGCGGCGGCGGGTTCAAGTGGGCGGAGTCTGCCGTCGTCGGGAAGGGGCAGATGGTTGCCGCGGCCGTCGCGGGGTTCGCGCTCGGCGTGTTCGTCGCGCACAGGGTCTTGTCGGTCGCCAATAGCTGAAAGACGATGGTGTTCGTGTGACCGTACATATGTGGTAGAGATGCATGTACAGGAGATTGATGAGTATCAGAGTGTGGATTGATGTGCGCACACAAAGTTGCATTTAATCACCGAGAATATTGAAGAATTTTAGCTACCGTTGAAATTAAGAACCATTGGCTCCATGCATTTACTTTTGCTACAAATTACGAGAGTTTTACATTTATACCATTTTCACCGATGAGTTTCGCAAAAATACCATTTCGATAATAAATTCGTTAAAATACTAATATAATGGTTCCATATACTTTCATTTACCATGTATTGGTTAGATGTTAAAAAAACTTATTATTTCTTAACAGTTTTTTAGCGTCGAAAAGAATAAAAATACCCTCGTTCAATTCAGGTTAGTTTCGTTCTCTTTCTTCGTAACTATTCTTTTCTCTTCTCAAGCTTTGGTGCGGCGCTCAACTGCCTAGCGAGCTGACTGTTGCCCCAACGCTGGTCACCTGCCTTAACCTGGCCATCGCGCTACCGCTGGTTGCTTGCCCCAAGCTGGCCGCCTCGCCATCGTCAAGCTCCTGCAGCACGCTCCACCGCTGGCCGCTCATCAGCCACAGCCTCGCCGCCCACTCTCAGCCGCCCACTCAACTGCCTAGTGAGTCAGCCACCGCCTGCCGTCTGTCACCCACTCAGCCGCTTGGGGAGCTGGCCACCGTCCCGTCGCCTATCGCTCCCTTGGCCGCCCGCTGGTCGACGCCTACCGTGTGCTCCGCCGCCCCTTGACCGCCGTGCGCATACTACCATCTGCCCTGTGCGTCGCCCGCCCCGCCTCTTATCGACCCTCGTCCTGCTGCTTGCCGCCCCTTGGCTACCACACACCGACTGCCACCCCCTTGCCCGCTACATGTCGGCCGTCCCGCCGCTCCTCTCGCCCATTGCGCGTGGTTGTACGGGTGGAAGACGTCCATGGCAGGCTCATTCGTGAAGATGAAAAGATTGAAAGAAGGAAACTTGAAGCGACTGAGTAAAAGAGAGATACAAGGAAGTTGTGTCTTTTTATGTCTCTAGATTGAGATAAATGTGTTAATATATAATACAACGGTAAAAGAAAAGAGATAATATAATTATAATAATATTATAAATAAATTTATTTTTATCATAATATTTTTGCGAAACTTATCTTTGAAAATGGTATAATATTTCGTAGATAAGGGGCTCGGATCTCTCAAGCTGCCGCGGCAACGAGTCCCTTCTAAGANNNCCGGGTTGATTCTGTCATCGTCGATTTGTGCCGCGTCCTGCCGAACTCGGAACCCCACCGCACCGCCACCGTCGTTGCACCAACTCACGCCGACCCACGCTGTCCCGGCACCGCCCCGCGCCATTGACATCCGGCCCACGCCAACCACTGCTGATTTGCATCGACCTGGCCAACCACCAATGATCTGCCGCAGGATGGAGAAGATGCAGGATGAGAGCTACATGCGCAATGTCGGCCTGTCGGACGGCTGTGGAAGCTCACCGAGCCGACTTCGCCGGCCGAGGGTCTCACCGCAGGCGTCGAGTCGCTCAAGGAATCCATATGGGGCGTGGACGTCGACGTGCTCATCAGCTACGCCGGAGTCTCATACCGGCATGCGCTACTTCCACGAGGTGGACGAGGAGCTCAAGCAAACGGCCTGCCGTGGAGCCTCTGATGTGACAAATGAGTTGGACGATGAGCTCAAGCACACTCCTAGCGCCTGGCCAGGATGCGTCGACGATGATCTTTGCGTGGTTATTTTTTAAAATAAAATCTAAACTGGACCATTAAGTGATTATTCATTTGAAAAATTTATGGATCACGTTTACGAGAATTTCTGGAGAAAAAAGAAAAATGAACCTCAATATTTTTTAGGCTAACCTGAAAAAAAATTTTAAGGTAATTTTATGGACGAATTTGATTTATATCATTATAATTTTACAAAATTTGAAATATATCATTAATAATAACAGATGACATTTACAAATAAATAATATATTTTAAATTTTACAAAATTATAATAAGCATAGTTTTATTAGAAAGCTTTCGAAGATGCTCTGATAAAAACTCTTCTTCCGCCACATCCAACCCGCGACCCCACCTCCCGGATCTCATCGGCGACGATCTCGTCCCTCCCCGATCCCGCCACCGCCCGCCGTGCGCCGGCGATCCCTCGCCCTCGCCACCGCCTCCACCCTCTCCATAATCGAGGCCCAGCTCCGGCGACAAGGCGGCGACGATGTACGGGTGGGAGATGCTGACGTTCAACATCCACGACGGCTTCCTGGAGGCCATCGTGCGGGGGAACCGCTCGGGGCTTCTCACTGCCGCCGACTACAACAACCTCTGCCAGTGCGAGAACCTCGACGACATCAAGATGCATCTCACCGCCACCGAGTACGGGCCCTACCTCCAGAACGGTGAGGTCCCTGGCCTCCTTGTGATTGGGTGCTTGTGTTGGATAGGCGCATCCGTGATTCTCTATGCTGCTTGATCCGCCGCTTCTAGGGTGTCCCTTCTCGCGACCCGCACCGTGTTAATTGCGATCACGGACTGGGGATTTCGGGGTACTGCGACTAGCGGGACCGTTATCGAGATAAAACTCTGCGCATTGTTGTGCGCTCTGCTATATTTGGGGATCTCATTGTGGGAAGCTTGTTAGTAGCTATATGAATTTAATTAGTCTCTTATGCCCATCAGGTCCTGTACGATTGCGGTCATTAGTTAGTAGATTGAACAGAATGTTCTTGGAACATAGTTATCATTAGCCTAGGTTTTATGCATTATGAGCAACTGAATATCAAACCAATTATTGCAGGTTAGCTTAGTCCTGATCTGACTCCTATAAGCTATGCATAAGCAGCAATAAAGAAGATTAGTTTTGTTCATTTAGCCACTTAGGAAAGATTTGTTTGCTATGATCTACATGTGCTCGTGGATCAACTGTATTAGCACAACCTGTTAAGCATCATGTTTTGCTTGTGCCTGTCAACAGATTACAATTGACTGTTAATTCAAGCCACCATGGTGGTGGTTTATTCTGCTTCATCACGTGGGCCTTTCTGATATTTTATCCTATTGTGATTCTTTTTTCTATGTATAGACAATGTCGTATTTGGTTGCTAAGATGTCTCTCACACTGAAGAGTTAACATATATAATTTCTTTATCTGTTACCATGGTTTTGTTGATTTTGTAATTGTCATTGCGGTTTCACAGAGTTTTCTTCTTACAACAATGGTAGTTCTATCTGTGCAATAAGTTCTGTGTTGACTAAATTTGAATTGGCAATTGTTCACAGTATAAGTGCAGCGTATGCTTTGTCACTGCATTTTTTTTATACAACTTGAACTGGAATTTATGTGTGTAAATTGCAGAGCCATCTCCCTTGCACACAACAACAATTGTGGAGAAGTGCACCCTTAAACTGGTTGATGAGTACAAACACATGCTGTGTCAGGCTAATGAACCTCTGTCGACATTCTTGCAGTACATAACGTAAGTGGTATTGTATATTTGGGATGTTTTCTTTGTGTGTTTTTCCTCTATCAGGTTTACGCTTCCTGCTCTAGTGAAGAACTTTGATCCTAACAGCATAATGCTGTTCACAGGTACGGGCACATGATTGATAATGTTGTCCTCATTGTTACCGGGACATTGCATGAGAGAGATGTTAATGAACTTTTGGAGAAATGCCACCCCTTGGGCATGTTTGACAGGTATTAATATGTTTAGTTTGTCATTTTGTAATGGACATGTGTGAGAATTTCAGACTACTGAATCTTACCTGCTAATTAACAGCATTGCGTCACTTGCGGTTGCTCAAAACATGCGTGAGCTTTATAGATTGGTTCTGGTCGATACTCCCCTGGCCCCTTACTTCTCAGAGTGCATTACATCTGAGGTAAAAAGTTACTGTTGAACATTTCTTCATTACATTTGTGCCATCCAGTAAATATCGACATAGTATTATATTTAGCTTTTCTTAATAGCTAAAGATTTATATTGTAGGATCTTGATGACATGAATATCGAGATTATGAGGAACACTCTATACAAAGCTTATCTTGAGGATTTTTACAAGTTTTGCCAGGTATGCAGTGTTCAGACATGGTTTCTTTAGTCATTTTCTTCAAAATTTTTTCTGTAATTTCCATTATCTTTAGTTTAAGATGCTTTGGATATTACTTTGGCATAGAAACTTGGTGGTGCAACAGCTGAGATCATGTGTGATCTCCTTTCATTTGAAGCCGACAGAAGAGCTGTTAACATTACAATTAACAGGTGAAACACTGAATTTCCCATTTCTGACTTGACATCATTCTGTTTTCACATGGACATTTTCCTCAATATTGTCCTTACTTCTATGTCACGTTTTGCAGTATTGGAACCGAGTTGACTAGAGATGATCGCCGGAAGCTGTACTCAAACTTTGGTTTATTGTATGTTTTCATTGAAAGCAACACTAGTGATATTTCCAGTTAAGGCATTTCTTTCTTATGTGAATGTATTCTGATATCCTTCAGGTATCCATATGGTCATGAAGAACTTGCTGTTTGTGAAGATGTTGATCAGGTTTGTATCTAATTATGCTCGATGTTCATTGTCAGAATTTCATTGTTCAGTGTTAAATCACATTGCAATGCTCTAAACATATTTTGCATTTAGCGGATAAGTTTTAGTGATTATGTTAGTAAGAAAATGCCTACTGGACTGTTATCCATGTGTTTGATGAACCAATGGTATTAAAAAGGCTCCTCATGGAACCTACTAAAAACATGCATTATATTAGGCCAGGAGCTTCATCATGAAGATATGGGAAAGTGTGTCATTCCAAAGGAGAGGTCTTTGTGGTACATGTTTCATGTGTAATGTAGTTATTTACCTCATGCTAATATATTGTGCATATGGATTTTAACTATTAAATGTTTATTCTTAGGCTATCCTGCATGATGCAGTTGCAAAGGGTGTATAATTCTGACTCCATTTGTGTGATCATCATCATTTACCAAGTGGTTTAATTCTTGCTTTTTGAAGCTAGTTTGGCTAACATACATCAATAGATAACATTTTATCAGTTTATCTTTATCTGCATTATTTATGCCATCAGATGCACACACACAAAAAAAAAAAATCAATCATAACTCGTGCCCTTTGATCTTTGGTGCTTCTTAGGATAACCTTTTTTGTGTCTGTCATATTATGAATATTTTCTTATCATGTAATGAGTTGTGTTTAATATCTTCTATTACGGTCTTTCTGGCTTGAAAATTGAGATGTCTTTCTAGTGCCTGTTTGGATAGTGGTGATTGAGATTCGAATGCTTGACGTGTAGTTTATAGATGTATTCTGCCAAGATGGATTGCTATCTGTAGTGCATTTATATCTTTCTCCTAGTGAATCAGGTCTTCTTAACCGATGCAAGTTTTTTGCTTGTTCATTGCATAGGTGCGTGCTGCAATGGAGAAATATCCACCATACCAGGCTATATTTTCCAGGATTTCATATGGAGAAAGCCAGATGCTAGATAAGGCCTTTTATGAGGAGGAAGTGAGGAGGCTATGCTTGTCTTTTGAGCAGCAGGTATATTTTTCTGCTTTAACTTCGCTGCATGACTTGCACCATATATAAAATATAACCTCAGTGGACTATGTACGTGAATCCTCTGAATATGGTGTATTATCAAGTAGGTCTTTGATATGGCTAGGAATTTAGGCGCGTTATTGATGTACTAGAAAGGAAATTACAGCAGGGCAACAGGGTAGAGAGGACCGTCCTCCCTAGGAGGCCCATCCACTTTTCTCTACTTTTCTAGGCAAGGGTTCAGCCCCGCCCGGGTTTATATACCCACCCTGCTGGTTGGCTGCTCTTCTTTTTTTTTGAACTACCAACAAATTAAGCAACTAATATTTTATTTTCTAGCTGTGCCCGGCTGAGCCTAATCTTTGCGCCTGCCCCTTCTAAAAAGGTGCAGCCGCACCTATCTGAAGGGTGCCGCAGCGCCCTTCTTTCTGTGGTTGTGCTGCTGTCCGATGAAGTCGTCCATAACACTTCCACCCTCTTTTCGAAACAGCTCGTCCTCGAGCTGTAATATGGGGAAATTTATCTTGAACTCCTCGAATGGCGTAGTGCGCAGGGCCATAGATAACCTCGCCACTTTGTTCGCGCGGATCTTTTCCTTGAGCTTTGCCTTGCGGTCCTGGTACGCGCGCTTCAGCACCTTCTTCCGGATGCGTTGTTTCAGAGGGGTCGGTTTTCGAGACCCCACGATGGCCGAGGCGTGTCGGGTGCGGGGCTTCTTCCAGCGACGGCCAGATACGCGCCACGCGATAATGCCCTCGTAGCTGGGCTGCCTTGAGGAGGCAGGCTTCGAGGGGTTTGTTAGGCAGGGCATGACGCGAAGCTTTGACGGCCGGGCCATGTCGCTGTCGAGTTTCATGAAGTCCCCGGCCGCTACCAAGGCTTCCTCGCAGTTCTTGTGCTTGGCGCGCTCGTTGTCGAGGCCCTCATCGAGGTGGGAAGCCATGGAGAGAGCTGGCCGGCTGCTAGGAGATGATTCTAGAAGAGGGTTGTTGTGCAACGGCGGTCCAAACGCGCGCTGGACCTTTCTGACGAAGTCTAGCCAAGAAGAGGCGCCGATGTTCTCCTCCAGCTGGTAGTACCAGTCCTGCGCGGCGCCCGCCATGTAGAAGGACGTGTACCAGACGCGTTCCTCCTCTGGTGTGCGTTGGGTGTGGAAGAACTGCTTCGTCTTGTCGAGCCAGGTGACTGGATCTGTGGAGCCATTGTACTTCGAAAACCGCAGCTTTGAGGTGACCAGTTCGTGTGGTGGCTGGGGCAATGGTACTAGCGTCGCTGTCTCTTTGTTGCTGTGGGAGCTGTCAGCTGAGTGCCGCTTTGATTGCAGCCTGATGACGGCGATGGTGAGGCGAATTTGGTCACCTTTCATCGTGGCGACCTCTTTCTTGATGACGAGAGTTTGGCCAGGATGGCGCGACCTCTTTCTTGATGGACGAGAGTTTGGCCAGGATGACGTCCAGGGTGGTCTTGAGCCCATCCATTGCATGCCAGAAGATCAGATGGATCGTGATACCAGGATGATATGGCTAGGAATTTGGACGCTTTATTGATGAACTAGAAGGGAAATTACAGCAAGACAGCAGGATAGATAGGATCGTCCTCTCTAGGAGGCCGATTCACTTTTCTCTATTTTTCTGCTTGTCTAGAGTTTAGCCCCACTCGGGTTTATATAGCCACCCGACAGGCTGGCGGCTGCTCTTTTTTCTCTAACTACCAACAACTTAAGCGACTAATCTCTTATTTCCTAGCTGCGCTCGGCTGAGCCTATTCTTTGTGCCTGCCCCTTCTAGAAAGGTGCAGCTGCATCTATTTGGAGGGTGCCGCAGCGCACTTCTTCTTGTGGTTGTGCTGCTGCCTGACGAAGTCCGAGGTTTATGATTAAATGCCTGATAAAGGTCACTGGCATATTAGTACAAGTTTTGCTTAGATAACTGTTGTGATTCCAGTGAAGGAAAACTGAATTAATATTATGCCTGGCCACATGTAGGATTAATTTGATACATGTAGGATTAATTTGATACATACCATTACAATTTTGTAAAATTTGAATATATCATTCGGACTCACGTGTCATTCACTTACAGGGCCCGTCTGTCATTGACACTTCAATGGTATATTTCAAAGTTTGTAAAATTGTAATGACATGTATCAAATTCGCCTTTTTATGTACCATCTACACAATCACACCGAAATTCATTCATGTTCCTTCTGCTTGTGGGCACTTGGTGGCGGTGCCAACATTTTTCACGTGTTGCAGACTGCCCTCCCAAAGAATCAAAGCTATCTTCGAAGCTTGTGGTCGGTCAGGGTGCTTTCTTTGACACTTTTCTTGTCCGTGCAGTTCCACTACGCCGTTTTCTTTGCGTACATCAGGCTACGTGAGCAAGAGATACGGAACCTGATGTGGATCTCTGAATGTGTCGCCCAGAACCAGAAGAACAGGGTCCACGACAGTGTTGTGTTTATCTTCTGAGCACCCCTCAGAACAATATATATGGATGTACAAAAAATGCCTGCTTTTATGATGGCAGAATCGGTTGCACTCGTTATAAACCCGTCCGGAGAATCGGTTGTACTTATACCCATTGTCCATTTACGTGGCAGAAAAGCAAGACCTGGAGTCAATGTATTATTATTATTTGTTTGTTTAGTACAATAAAGGCGTCATTGTCTGGCATTCTGAATAAAATTATCTTTATTTTTTAGAATAATATTTAAATCATGTGTATTTCGGGACAACCTTTCTCTGTCGGTGCCCAGTTGGTTTGGTAATGTACATTGGATGGTTGGCATCAGTAATATCCCAACTTGTATTCTCAATTTTTTCTGGAAAAAAAACTTGTCTTCTCTATTTATGCTATAAATTTTTGACTTTCAAAAATCACGTTTGAGAACTCATTTTATTCAATTTTTTTTACAAATAAAAAAAACAAATAAGTTATGCTTATAGTATTTTTAATGATAAAACAATTCACAATAAAATAAACTATATTTTTACAAATTTTTTAAATAAGACAAGTAGTCAAACTTGAAGTTTAAAAATCAAAAAAATGAAATGATCTTTTTACGAGACGACAGAGGGAGTAATCCATTCTTCCCATATTACTTATGTTCTCGGTTTCTGATGCAATGGCAGCGATGTGCTCACAACATATATGGGCACTAATGGCAGAAGTCTACGTACAGATGCAAGGTGGGAGAAGGGAATTCACACACGAGCATCTGCTACAGAATTAAATGAGGCACCACCTTTAATACTAGTTGATTTCTCGGTGCGTTGCCTCGAAATTTATGGATAATTAGATGATGATATGAAAATATAATTTAAATTTTATATAATAAATCCTTGATGTGTGAATTTCAAACATTTCATATTTGAAATTAGTGAAAATATACCTAAAAATTTAAACTATAAAAAGCTAAAACAAATTACACTTTATTATATAATTTGAGATTCTTGGATGCAAGTGTGAAACTACACAAAAAGAAAGCATCATGGCTATCTTCTTTCTACCATTTTGATTACATACGAAGCAACATATGACATGTAAGTATAAAAAATAAAGACGACAACAAATTGAATCAGTTGAGGAAATAACAAATCAATCATGATAGTTGAATATGAAACAATTCAGCATACGTTGCCATTATATTTATCATTGACTTCAATTTGCATACATGGTACTACACTTCTAGCTATCCCATTAGTCCAGCTATTTTCATCTTAGAACATGTTGATAGGAACTGCATATAGGATTAGAAAAATTATGCGCTTAACATAGTAAGAATTAATAGAGAAAAAAAAGCTCAGTAGAGTGACAGATAGATCAGTAGAAAACAAAAGAAAACTGAATGGTAACTAACAATCAGACTTTGGCTGTTGTCCTTATTCCAGAAAAACAATTCGTATCCTTATTTTGTGATAGTCTTTGATCATTCAAGTCGAAATAAAAGGTACTGAAATGTCTGATTTAAGGATTACCTCCATGAGCCAATAGATGACCTTTCCTCCATGGAACTACTCAGGAGCTTGTGTGGTCACTACCAACACCTGAAGCTAAGGTGTAAACATCAATATCTCAAGAAAGAACCATTCATATCCCATCCTAGAAAAGAATTACTCTGTGCACAAATAGGATTATAACAAAGAAAGACACCTCATCGCCCATCTCTCATATATGCTTGATAAAGTTTTGGAACTGGTTCTTGTACCCAGAAATGCAACTGCAAGAAAAAATAAGCTATGAACTTTTCAACTATAGGTTTTTTTATCAATGAAACGAAACCGGAGCTTGCAGAAGTATACTGAAGCATAAGTCAATAGTGTCATTCGAAAACAGTAAATTTAATTGTAGAATGAACCGTATAAGTTTGGCACAAGCACCAGTGCAAGATGTAAGTCAATAGTGTTATTCGAAAACAGTAAATTTAATTGAAGAATGAACCGTATAAGGTTGGCACAAGCACCAGTGCAAGATGAATGGAGTAGTAGAATCATCCAAAGGAAAATATACATATTATTCCAGCCTTGATCAACATATTACATGGAAAATACAGAGAATTTTAATGTTGCACCATACCACACAAAGATATGCATAACCCAGGACCAACCTTCCAAAGGGCATGTCAGCAACATGTCCATCTCCTTGGTTCAGATGTGGATCAATAGTTGACGCTAATAATGCCTGGCCATCGGGATTGCGGACACCTTATCACCTACGTTTTTCCGATACGGCGATACGGATACGGCGATACGGTACGCCGATACGTCGACACGGTAACCGATAAAAAAACCCGATACGCCGACACGTCGAGTATATATAAATATTATTTAAATTCTACAAATAATATCAAATATGCCAAAGATTGAGTTATATATTAAGCTAAAGGTTCCAGATTCGTGGACCACAAAAGCAACAGAGCTGCTGATTCAAGTTCAGAGAACTAATCATTACAATATCAGTGCATCAGGGTTAGTGCTATAAATGACGCACAGTCATACTAAACAAAAGGCTAGTATGGATGCATCAGTGTTAGTGTTATAAATGACGCAGTCATACTATTAACAAAAGCTTAGACTATTCCACTGTCAGTCTATCACGAAGCCTCAAACTTCTTCATCTTCGGTTATCATCAACTCAAACTCAGGTTCATCCAAACTGAGTTCGGTAGCTTGAAGAATGCTGACACCATCAAAAGTATCACAGCCATCTGCCCCAACATCCCGCATGTGACATGGCCCATTTGCATATTCTGCAGTGCTCCTTGAGAGAAGACGCAAGTTGTTATGGACAAACACTAAATCCTCAGCACGTTCAGGGGTGAGCTTATTCCTTCGCAAGCTATGAATGAAGCTATAGGTGCTCCAATTTCTTTCACAGCAAGAAGAAGAAGCTGGCTGGCCCAATAGTTTAAAAGCTAAACTT
>BCLG01000402.1:86150-105893 GCA_001602295.1 Zoysia matrella | reverse complement strand
ACCTCCAGTATAGAACATTCTTGCAATAAGAGCATCAGCCATCTGTCGAAATTCAAGGTGAAAGCTTTCATTAATACCCGTTTGCTTTTTCCTCTTTGATGCCCTTGTTCCTGAAGGTAATCCAGAGGATGAGGTAGGCACTGTGACATGAACTGGCATGGGAACATTCCTCGGCATGCTCGCATCACTAGCTGCCTTAACTGCTGCTTCTTCCCTGCGAAACTGTTCAACCATCTCTTGTGTTGCAGCACTACATATTGCTGTGCCTTTGCCCTCCTCCTTCAACAAATGTGCTTTCACTCTAGAATAACTCCCAGAAATACTGTGATTGCAATATAGGCATATCGACCTTGCATTTCCACCGAAAGTACCATTTTTCTCTACTACTTTTACATGCCTCCAAAGTGGAGATTTTCGCAGTCTACCATCATTAACAGCAGGGCTATCAGTAGCAGTTCCAGTAGCTTGTGCACTTGCGGATCCAGAAGTTATATTTGACATTTTGCTCTGTAATAGAAGCGAAACCCAAAACCATTCAACCCTAAATCGTGTCTACTCATGCACAAATAAACGAGATAGCATCCAGACTGCAAAGTAAAAGGCAAGTTCAGTACCTTTGCCTACAGGCCACGGCTTGGATCCACTTCGCCGGATGGCCGGAGACGGCGGTCAGATCGAGCTTGGTTCCGGCGTTCCGCGACGGCGCCACCGCGACGCACGCAGTAGAGGTAACGTGGGTATCGAGGGAGTCAAGTGGCATGCGGCAGCGGCTCGTATTTTAGATTTTTCCTGAGTTGGGCCGGCCCAGTATCGAAATACGTATCGAGACGTATGAAATGAAGTATCGGGAATTATTTTATTTATTTTTAAATCGTATTTCTGCGATACTCGGCTAATACGCGTATCAGCCGTATCGAAACGTGTCGACGTATCGCGCCGTATCCGATACGGACACGGCGGCTTCCGGCGCGTATCGGAATTTCGTAGCTTATCAGCCATCTATCATAGATGCTTAATGAAGTTCTAGAACTGGTTCATACCCTGAGATGTAACTGCAAGAGAAAGTAAGCCATTGGCTTTTCAGCTACAGGTTTTCTATCAACGAAATGGCAGGTTTAACAAATTTGATTTTTTTTGGAAAAAATATCTGATAAAAACAGAGTGGTATTGTACTTGTACCAGCGATGGGCTTCAGCAACTGGCAAAGGCCATAGTGGGTGAGATTGACGGTGAGGTGAGGTCACCGATGTCGAGGAGGATGTTGGCCGGATTGAGGTCGCCGTAGACCATGTTCTGGTGAAGGAAGATAAGGTCTCCGTTGGCCGGATTGTTCTGGTGGCCCTGGTGCTGCGTTCGGATGCATTCCGGCCAAGGCGTATGGTCGTAGGGCGACGTCCTTCGGGCAGCTCACGTGCCATGGTCGCTAGCGCTCCGGCACTGCAGAGTCGGGATTGGGCCTTGGGGAACGAATCGGGAAAGAAGATTTGAGGATTTCGAGGGGGTGGAGAGCTGTAGCGGGCTGCCACGCACGGTATTTGGGCGAAACCGGCGACGACCACCACGGTGCAGGCGGCAGTGCGCGTGAGGGAGGGAAAGCGGCGGCGAGTCGTGGGGGTGGGCGCAGGGGAAGGAGGGCAAGCGGTGGGGGAGCAAGGGCGACCTGGAGAAGGAGAGGAGGAGACGGCGGGGCGCCGGGAGACGACACGGTGGGCGTGGACTTATATAAATGAAGCGGAGGTGGAGAACGGCTCGGATACGAAGTCAGATAGAGGTCAAACAGTTCAAATAAAAAAAATGACTCGACTGGCTGAGAGTGTAGATTTGATTTCTGTGGGACTGATTATATAAGTATTATAGATGTGTGATGGATCTAAAACGTTAAATAAAATGAAAAGAGAGAATTAGTAAGCATGAAAAAAAAGCAGTAAAAGAAACTCACATAAAGGATAACTCATCATGCAAGCACAACCATACCATTTTCTCCACCTCAATTGCTACAAGTGTAAAAGGCAATTAATTAGAATAGATTTGCATCTCTATGAGCAGAATTTGACCATCCAATGATCCAAAAAGACAAAAAGTAAAAGAAGAGGCCCCCCGTATTTGGAGAACATTCAAAAGCTATTGTCAATTAGTTGGATCACTTGTTTTTGAGTTTAGGATTGGCCTGCTATCAACGAGAATGCAATTCAATGTGTTGAAATATGCAAATGCTCAAATATCCAAGTTACAAAAATCTGACGGAACTCTATTGCCAGTGTTCATGTCTTACCGGACATTCCAGCGCCGAAAAGTGATCCCCTACCGGACAATCTGGAACGGATTGCCTAGCCCTTGAAAATTGCAGCGGGGTGTCAAGTCCCTATATTCCAGCACATCGGCTTTTATGGGTTTAGGTATAAATAACCCCTCATACCATGCAATTGCAAGCTTCATGACCATTAACTAAAGGAGTGAAAACCTTAAAGGTTCAAATATTTTAGCGATTGAGTGAAAATTAAGGGTGAAACTAGTCACCATTAAGTTACCCTTCAAACCTCTTTTAGTTAAAAAATGAACTAATTTTCTAAAAGTGGTTGGATTTTAAAAACTTATTTTATTTTTTTAGCTAATGAGGTTTTGAGATTAACTTTAGGTGCACCTATTTACATCCTTAGTGAAAATTATGAATGTGATTAACACTCATGGGTGTATGACATACTCTGTTCATTGTCATATTTTATGGTGATTAGTTGCCTCAGGTGATTGATGATGACTCTTAAGGAGCTTGATGGACTTCGTGGTCAAGGTTAATGAAGAGTTAGTTTCAAGTGTGTGTCGGTTGGTGTAGTAGATAAAGCACTTTTTAAAGTAACTTGCAAAAAAAAAATTGTGAACTCATTTACCTTTTTCTATATGTAATGCAAAAAAAGATATGTTTTCTATTTTTCAGTTAACTATTTCAAACACCCATTTTATGTAATTTCCAAATAGATCACATTTTCAATACCGTATAAACTCATTTTTCAATCCCAGTTATTAGTGTCGCGCACATATACTGGAATAGTACGAAAAAATTTAAATTGTTAACAAATATATATTACTAAAAAAAATTAATAAAATTTTATATATGATTTATTTTAGCTATTAATTTTGTGTGTTAATTTGAACTGAATTTGAGTTCATTGCCAATCAAACTTCCGACTTCCATCTTACGACATTCTATCTACCCAGATGGCGCCTAATCGTGATGGTTTATATTTTCACTGTATGATGATTATGTGTTGTTTGTCACAGAAACTAGACTAGATAGACCATTTTGCAAACCTTGATAGATATTACCCTATTATGATGTTTTATATAACTGTCACCCCAAACCCATCATGGATTAGGTCCCGTTTGGAATAGAGGAATTCTCTCCATTCCTGCATTCCAAACGGAGCCTTAAAGAATTTTTTGTAGTGAATCAAGCATTAAGTCCATAGAAAAATATGACTGTCAAGAGGGTTTAAGTAGTTTCTCTTAGGTCAAACTACTTGGAGAGGGGTTTGGATAGTAAAAGGGATCTCTCAGTAACTAACTACAATGAAAGTGGAGAAGCTGAGGAACCAAGTGGATGAAGTCAGAAGCAATGTTGTGGAAAAAAAACAAAAAGTTACATCCTCAAATGAATTCATTGTAATATATGGTGGGTGCGTTGTGTGATGCAATGAGTGATGCCAAACAAATGAATAATGGTGGTTTAGTCTCTGGAACCGAAATAAGTTATGGTAAGGAGCACCATAAGTTACGGTGAGTGAACGGAACAATATTGTAGAACAATCGAGTGTTTAGTCTATAGAACAGTTAGAGATTACAGAAGGCAAGCATTCAACGGCTAGTTCAGATGATTGAATATTTCTAGTCACTGTATGTTATAGTCGCCCGTCGTAGTATGATATGGTGATTCCTATTGTGACTGTTTTGACATACCACTTCTAGGCAACTGGTTTATGGTTGGAGAATTATATATTGCTGCCCTTGAACCTCTTGGAGGATCTCTTGGCGAGTCTTAATTAGTCTCTATTTGGAACCCTAGAATTTATAGGAATTATATAGAAATTTCACATAAATCAATTTAATTTTACAGAAAAACACTGCAAACAAGAAAATTTTCTACATTCCAAACAAACCCTTATTAGTGGAAGAACCCTGTGACTGTGAGAGTCAAGAGCAAGAGAGAGGAGCACTTTAGCAAGATTTGATAGATCTTCAAGTGTTTAAGAGAGTCTCAAGAGCACCCATTGTCTTTAAGGTTAGTGTGGTTATATAAAGTTGATCTTAGACTGATTAGCCCTGTCCAGTGACTGGTTTTCAGAGCGTGGTGCAAAGATGCAGGGTTTGAACATTAGACTAGCTGTCGAATGGGTTTATAGTGTGGTTTGATGATCAGGGTTCGTATCAAGGCACATGAGGTACATGGCTTTGGAACCGTCGGATGAGGTGTTGTACGAGCGCACAGTGATGGTATTGTGACTGTGGTTTCGGCGTAGTCCCGAATGCTGTCAATATAAAGGGAGATCTAGATGAGGAGGAATGAGCGGTTGCATTTTTCCATATAAAAAGAAATCTGTATCCTTAAGATGGTTGAGTGATAGAATGAGATTCAAAAATTTTAAATAATACACAATGTATTAAGAAAATCACATCTGGTTCGCTACGGCCCACAGATGTAACGTCATTTCACCTCTTGTCCTGTTTCGTCGCCCCTGGTTTTCGCCGGTACACCGCTTCACAATGGGGAAGTTCCGAGCATATATATATACCGCACTGTATCCTTGGACCCTGTACATCCTAATCACATCCGACCCTTGTAGCCAGCATTGCAATCTCGATCTTCCAGGATAGGAAGATCATTTCTCTTAGGGTAGAGATCTACTGGTGAGTCCGTGTTACCTCAGTTTCTATATATTCATGACGTGCATCTTCCGTAAAAGTGGTTTTACACGTTCTCACTTGGAGGCAGTTGTTGCCAGTAGTCCGCTACAGCCATGCCGATAGGAGGGAGGAAGATGGCGGCCACCCCCGCGTCCGCCGTGTCGTCTCCGAAGCAGAGCCACCGCCGGCGGAGGACCGGCGCCGTCCAGACGATCTACGACGTCTCCAGGGACGTCTTCGCGGCGGCGGCCACGCCGGGCTTCCAGCCGCTGCCGAGCGATGTGGAACGCCTCTCGGCCTTCCTCAGTACGTCATCTCTCTCTTGTCGCGATGGGGCAGGGCCTGCTGCATGCAGGCTTCTGTTGCGCTGGCTTGTTTTTTTTGTCAACGGATTGAAAGACGGCGACGTGGTTTCTTTTGGAGCATTCTTCAGGCTACGTTCTGCATGGATAACAGATGTGTTTGTGGTAGGAATGAACTGTATTTTTGCATGCATGCATGACCCACTGCGTCAATGATACCATTCCCAACATCTTTTCTTTTTTTTTTAAAAATATTTTCTCTTCCTTATCAGGATACATCATGATACTACTCCTAAATCGTTATCGCTACCGGTCAAAACCGCCGAAGAGGCTGGCTCATGTAGATGCAGTGGCAATGTTGCATGCACCAAATGCATTAATTTATATTATATACTCTTTCGACATGCAGATGGCCTCACGCTGCAGGACATTGGCCTTGACGCGTCCATCCCGTACCTGAGGGCTGCTCCCGATGGAGGCCGCCCTAGAGTGACCTACCTGCACTTCGCCGATACTCCCACCTTCTCGGTAAATTGTACAGTACTCGGTAGATCTTGCAAGTGTTCTGACTGTGCCCCTGACGGCTCAAACTGAACGAATGTGCGATCGATATTTGCTTTGCAGTTCGGTGTGTTCTGCCTGCCGCAGTCCGCCGTGATCCCGCTGCACGACCACCCCGGGATGACGGTGTTCAGCAAGATCCTCCTAGGCTCCATGCACATCCAGTCCTACGACTGGGTGACGACTCCTACGCCTGCTGGTGGCCCCCGGGCAACAAGAACCTCTGCTGGTGCTCGCTTGGCGAAGCTGCACACCGACGCCGCCTTCGACGCCTCGTCGGAGACGATGGTGCTGTACCCGGAGACCGGAGGGAACCTGCACCGCTTCACCGCCACCGCGCCGTGCGTGGTGCTGGACGTCATGGGTCCTCCCTACTGCCAGGCTGAGGGAAGGGACTGCGCCTACTACGGTGAGAGAGACAAATTAAACAAGTATGATACTGGTATGGTTTCGCTGCGTTAAGTTACTAAAAAGGGTTAGTTCTTTTTTTGGGTGTGATTGATGTGTACTGGAGTAGGTGCCAAAGCTACGCGTGGTGCAGGAGAGGATAACGGGCAGTACGCTTGGCTGAAACCAGTGCGCCGCACATTCGAGCTAGACTCCTTCCATCTGCGACCGACCATTCGGAAGTGAACCGCCGATGAAGACCGAGGCTTGCAGATCTTCTACCGGGAAGAACAACGACATCTTACTTAGCCCTGTGCTTGTGCCCGTGGTCTCAGAGAGGCTGTAGGGTGATGTGAGCTAGCTGATCAGGGTGCCAGAAACTCTCAAAAACATATCTAGTACTAGTAGTTCTTAATTATATGGTTTGCTTAATTTAGTCGACCTGTTCGTGATTCAGTGTTGAAACAGAGTGTTCTTTGATAAAATTAACTCCTGTTTCTCTTAATAATATCATCTGGCAATGGAAACAATTTGGTTTAGCATATATGTCGTTGGTCACATATATTTACAGCATTTGAATTGGAACAACCATGCTG
Organism: Zoysia matrella; assembly: GCA_001602295.1. Lineage (NCBI taxonomy): Eukaryota > Viridiplantae > Streptophyta > Magnoliopsida > Poales > Poaceae > Zoysia > Zoysia matrella. The sequence continues at coordinate 99,151 of BCLG01000402.1, read as the reverse complement.
TTTGCCTGCGTGACTTTGGTTCTCTTTCAGTGTTGTGCTTGTCTGGGCCAAGGCCACCATCTGCTTTACTAGGCTTTAGCTGTGCTGAACCAATAGTCGGAGTTCTGCTGTTTTCCTGCTCCTTTCTGCATGCATAGATACGTGTACAGGGATAGAATTGAACAAAGTGCATGCCATCTTTCTCTGTACAATACGTAGCTGTCAACTTGTACTTTTCCTGGGTTTCATCCCTTGTACAGTTGTACTACTCCACTAATGTTATGGTCATATGGTAATCTGGCTGATGTCAGCTGATGGTTGGTAATTAAGATTACCAGTCAAGGAATGGAACGCTTGCGGAAACGACTTGGTTATCCGAATTCATGCATGTGTTGCCGTGAGTAAGCAGATACGTGCCGTTGCGCATAGACGGTCTCATACGAACAATGGTCATCATTTTAGTTTTTCCAACTATAAAATAGGAAAATAACAGGTTTTTTGACGAAAAAATATATTGATGTATGTATTTTTTATAGTCTTGGGAGCATGTTTGCACTCATTTGTTATCATTTATACATACATAGTACTCCCTCCAAGACAATTATTCTTGAGGTTTTGGATATGTCTTGAGTCAAACAATGGTAACATAAATTACAAATAATTTTAAAGTGGTTAAGTTTAAAAATGTGAAAACTATATGAGTAGATTTGTTTTTAAAAATTCTTTCATAAAAGTATACATAAGCCACTTTTAAATAAAAACTTATGAAAAAATAGAAGTCAAAGTTGTATTTTAGAGACCGTGTCATTATTCAAAACGTCAAGGACTGGAGGGAGTACTCCAGTAATAATTGTATATAGATTTAATTTCTTCAAATTTTATCCACTACTTTCATTGCTAATGATGTATAAAAAACTACCTGTGTCATGAAGGGATAGTAGAATCACCCAAAGAAAAAAAAAGGATCTATATGAGTCAAAAATGAGTATATCTGATTTTTATACGTCTACAGCTCATTATTTTTTCAGTCGATTTTATCATTTTAATATAACAAGTCCTGCTTCTTGCATATGATTTTTTAGATCTAATACCTCGTGTGTTATCCTAGGTTCATATATTTTTAAATATTTTTATTTGCAACATTAATATTCTAAAATTGTATTCACCGTGTTCGTCGAAGAGGAGAGCCTTCTGCGACCCATAAATGTCCAATTTGAAATCTTCACGAGGAACACGCGTGCAATTAAAACTATTCTGGAGAAGACGGAACAGTAATCCTCACCATGGAAACGTGAACCCATCTCATGGAATCTTGACAGCGAGACAAGTCAGAACCGCCTACGTACCAAGAACCGGAACCAACCGTGACCCGCCGCTGCCGTGTGTTTGACGGGAACGAACAGCCGAGCAGGGTATAAACTTTACTGGTAGCGTCGGCGACAGAAGGCGCGCCCGGCAATCGGCATCCATCGTACGCTGTTAATCACGTACGCTATCCTCTTATCGTTGCTGCAATTCGTCAGCCCTTACTTTGGCCTGAAAAGAGCTTGAAATTTTCCGTCTCGATCGATACGGACGAGTCAAATTTAGACGCGAAAAGGGACTCGATCGCTCGGTTTTCTTGAAGGTACGGTCGCGGATTCCAAGTCGATCGTGACATATAAACCTTTTTCTGACGTTAACAGCACCGTTTTCTTCTCTTACTGGATCGATCTGAGGGGAAGCAATTCCTCTGCCATATCATCTGTCCGGGCCTAGGAAAAATCCCGGGAACAAAAATATCAGAGGTCTGAAAATAGGTTGAAGGAAATGAACTAAATATAAATATAGAAGTACAGAGAAGACTGAATCGAATTATGATCAGGTTAAATTTTTATTTATTTTGTTACTTAAAAATTGATTTAGTTTATAATAATTCACGGATCGAGCTTTTTTGTCAGCCTAGTTCTACCTCGTGCCAATAAAACACCCCGTACGTGAAAGAATCTACCTCGATGCATTTTACCGTCGTTTGTTCGAGGGAGAACCCGAAAATTCTCCGACCGTGCGGCGGAAAACGGACCCAACCGCGCGAAAAATTCCTACCAAACCTTCAATTCGCCGGCCGTATCTAATCCCGCCCCGGTTGACAAAGACCACGCGCGCGCGTGCGGCCGGGCGGACGAAGCAAGCGTGCGGACGGACGGCCAGCAAAGGCAGCGCCGGCCGGGAACCCGTCATCAGATCCCCGGTGACCAGAGCGGTCACGTCTCAATGTTTACTTGTCGGATTAATATTAATCCGTCGCCGGCTGGCTACCTTAACTGCCGTGTTCCTGCACCTCTCTTGATTAAACCGGTGTTCTTTAATCAGGTGTTTGGGAGGCCGGGGCAGCAGTCGGGTTAGGTCAGCCTTTGACGTTTTCAGGTCGATTTCATCTATATATACTGGGGCAGGAGACAAGCAGCGCGAAGGCTTCGTGTGCAGAAAGGGGAAGAAAAGAGGGTGGTGTCGTTGATGGAGATGAAGACTCGTGTGTTGGAGGTCATGAGAGACGCAGAGAAGGTAACGTATATAGATACTCTATATAGATAAAATCATGCGGTCCTGTTATCGCGATTTGTTGAGCACTTTTTGTTCATTAAACTCGCGCCCAAAATGATCTTAATTTGGTTTTGTACCTAAAAAATATCGATCACGTGCTGCTGCTGCTGCAGGGAAGCGACCGTCATCTGCAGGTTCCGAGGATCGACGCGAGCGAGGAGCACTTCAGAAGGGTGAGAAACGAGGCGGAGAGGCGTCACCGAATCGGGTTCCCGCAACTCGGAGACGGTCCTGCCAGCACGTTGCCGTGTCGTGACGGCACGGGCGACGAGCGGCCTCCGGGATCGTTTCTCGCGCTCAGCCTGGGAGCGACGACGAATGATCCGCTACGTGCGAGCTTGCCGGCCAAGAGAGGGGAGGAGGCCAGCAGCGCGGTGATCAGCTTGGGTTTGGGCCTTGGGTTGCGCTCCTCCTCCGACGGCGGCGGCGATGAGACGGTGATCGGCGCCAAGAGGCAGAGGACGAGCGACAGCGGCAACGGCGCCGGTGACGTCCCCAGCGCCGTGGCGGCGGGGCCGGGGCGTTATCGTGAGGTCGGACGAGGGAAGAATGCATCGCCGCCGCCGCCAACGAGACCAGGTCGGGTCTCCTTCAGAATGAGGTGCAGCGCGCCCACGGTGAGTTCTGATTTCTGAGCTATAGCTACGCACCACGTTTTGCATCCATGACGTCGCGCGAGGATCAAGGAGCAGATTCATTAACTTGTCTGTTCACTATTTCTTCCAGATCAACGACGGGTGCCAGTGGCGGAAGTACGGGCAGAAGGTGGCGAAGGGCAACCCGTGCCCGCGCGCCTACTACCGCTGCACGGGCGCGCCCGACTGCCCCGTCCGGAAGAAGCTGCAGCGCTGCGCGCAGGACGCATCGGTCCTCGTCTCCACCTACGACGGCGTCCACAACCACCCGCTCACGCCCTACGCCGCCGCGATGGCGTCGGCCATGGCAGCGGCCGCCGATTCATCCTCATCAGCACCGTTAGTATTGCCATCGTCGTCGTCGTCTTTTTCTTCTGCTCCGCTGCGGGCCGTGCCCGTGGCCATGCTGCCGCCGCAAAGCTACTACGCTGCGGCGACGGGTAGCGGCGTGACCGTCCCCGGCGCGGCGATGTCGAGTCGGAACCCGATGGCTGGTATCGTGGAGAAGGCGGTCGCGGACCCCAAGTTCCGCGCGGCGGTGATGGCCGCCGTCGCCAGCTACGTCGGCGAGCATTGCGGGGGGAAGATCAGCGAGCTGCTCACCTTAGCTCCTCCATGCTAACTGATGTGATTGATTGATAAACATGTCAATTGTATAGATTTGGTCCATTATTTGTTCTTTCATTAAATTATGCTGTTACATTAGCTGCGTTATTCAGTTCAGGTTTGTGAAGCCATTTAGTTTGTTCGTGTTTAGTGTCCCACTATTTTTTGCTTTTTTATGTAACAGCTAATAAATCTTCGAGATGAGAAACTGTTCTACTTCAACATATGTTAGCATGCATCATCCTTTGCCGTCCTAAACAGCAAGCTCCAAATCCAAAATATATGCCTATTAAGCAAATGGATTATTCAGTTGCTTAATGAAGGGCGTGACAAACATTGCTTGGAAATAAATATTTGAGTTCAAAATCTCATACTGGTTAAGGCTAAAACCAGTGACTCTCAGGGATATGATGAAAATCAAGGATCGTGTCTTAAGGTGTGGCTCCTTCACATCAATGACGGAACATAAAAAAAAAATAGTTGATTTTTCGGTGCGTTGCTTCGAGAATTTATAAATAATTCAAAAATAATATGAAAATATAGTTTAATAACTACCTGACTATAGGAATTTCCGTAAATTTCGAACATGGTATTATAAATTGGTGAAAATATAAAGCTTAAAAATTGAAACTATAGAAAAGCTAAAACTTATTACAATGTATTATATAATTTGAGAACATGCATAAATGTTGAGCTACATGAAAAAAAAGCATCATGGCTATCTTCTTGCTCTTATTTTGGGTACATACCAAGCAACATAAGAAATGTAAGTATAAAAAATAGAAAATAACAAATTCAATCAGTTGAGGAAATAATCAATAATGACAGCTAAATAGTAGTATGAAACAATTCAGAATACATTCCCATAATATTTCTCATTGACTCAAACTCGCATCAATTCAATCAGCGATTTATTTCACAAATCCCTGTAGGAAGAATCGACCAGGACTTACCTCCAAATAACTGCAGATAAAACAGCAGCGAACAGTGGAGGATATAAACTGAGATGTCAACAGCAACTTACAAACACATAGCTAATCGCAGCAAGAGGAATAATAATAACATGAAGCATCATATTTAAATGTCAAATTGTACCCTACTGTAAACACTTAAACAGCTCAAAGAGTCATTTAACTTAACCGATATGCAATTAGCTAAGATAAAACTTTATGTAATATCCAAACATGTAAGCTACAGAAAAATTAAAAAGAAAAGGATTACCACCAATTCTAGAGCTTTTAGTTCAACTGTTTGCATTCTGCAATCATCAAATGCTCTTGGGTTTGATATCCATCTCATTTTCCTTAAACTTCAACTCCAGCTCCATCTGCTTATTTTTCCATCGCCATCTTTTCATTCTCCAGCCTCATCTTCTCCAATTCTGTGCCCTTCTCCTTGCTGAACCTGAGCCACTTCAAATAGCGCAGCTCAATTTTCAGCATCTGAGTTTTTATCTTCAAATGTTCTTGCTCGATTTGATTTGAATGAATACCCTTTAGATTCTTCTCAACAGCTGCACTGCTAGATCCTTCGGAGAGCATTTTATACATGTATATGGCAGCAACTTCTGAAAGATGAGACCCACAATGTGTCCTCTGAGAAAACTCTTCTCATGATCATGCTTCAGCTTCTTAGTGTTATGACCTCTGTGGTACTGATCATCGTCATCAGAAAGAAAAAAACACCTGGTCATCTTCATCTTCATAACCAAATGAAAGTCTTCTTTCCCTGCTCATCTCCATTCCTAAGCGCCATGCACAGCGACTTCTGAAGAGGGGGATCACCAAGAAGGCAAAAGCGGTTCCTGTTACGTGATAGCAGCACATCTCGTAGTGAAGACTGAAGATGCTTGGAATTCAGATGCTTCTTGGCTTCCTCCTTGAGTTTTGCAGAGAGGCTAATCTGTTCAAGAAGTGCTGGCTTCTCGACAATCTCACAACCCTTTCCCCTGCCAAGGATCTCAGTCCTGCCGAGGACCACCCGAATCGCCCTGCAGAAAACAAATGACTCAGCTGTTAGTTGTACAATCGAGAAAACTAACACAGGAGAGATAAGACCTTAGATAAATGAATAAAAAGCATATATACCTGTAAAATGCAAGCTTTGCCCAAATAAAGAAACATAATTATTTACAGGGATTTTGAATTCAGCCTACCCCAACTTGCTTAGAATCAGAATTTTGTACTCAAATAAATTCAAATAATAACAACGCTTCGCATATCCTCACAAAATGATGAGGTGAAAAACCGGCAATTAAAGCATAATAAAATGACCAAGTTCATGTCTTAGGAGCATAAAGAAAATGTTTGAAGTGAGACAGGTCATGATGAAACCAAACATTACTTGATCAGGAGCTCTTTTAATCGGTGCTGCACTGAGGTCATCCCTAAGCTTGAGGTCATTGTCATAAAAAAAATCCATAAAACATTTGTATCATATTATAAACTATAAAACACTAAATAAAACATTATTAAATGCTCACATGATTCCAGAGCTCCTCATGCAAAAGCTTGATCAACTTCTGGTCATCTGTTGGAGCATGCAGATCAGATGAAGCACGGGAATTCAAAATTTTGTGCTCCATTTCATTCTTTTCACGAAGACACTGACCAAGATCATAAAATATGAATCAATGCGTTTGTTCCCAAAATGCAGAATGAATAGACAATTCTCAGAAAGGGAAAGAACAGAAATGGCATAGATAACAATCATGTAGGTCAGGTTAAAAAACTGACCTCGTCAAGTTGCCTTTCAAGTCCACCAACTGGTTGTTTAACAACTTTACTGCACCCTCAGAGTTTTCCATTCTTAGCCGCATTCTCTCAAGCTATCAAAAAGGATTAAAATAGATAAGTTAACAGCTAAATGCATATAGACATTTCAAAAGTTCAACAATACGGACCTTAGCATTAAGTTTAGAAACAGAAAGGTTCAGGTCATCTTTCCTGTATGAAAGTTCCTTCTTAAGAGTTTTTTTTCCTCCCTTTTCTGAGCTTTCTGATAACTGCTGCAAATTCCTCTCCAAATCTTTGATAGATTCTTTTGTAGATGATGCGGATGATTCAGCACTGATTCTACACTTGATTTCTTTATTCAGTTGTGCCTACAACACCCGAAGCATGATAATCGACAGCAAATATGTAATGTTCATGGGCAATGGTAATATGAAGCAAAAACTCACTACTGCACCAAGTTTTATTGCAAGACACATTGGAGTGCAACAAACAAAAAAGATGGATATCATGTGTGTCAAATGAGATTTCCCAAAATATAGTCCAAGGGTAAGATCGATACTTCAAGTTCATTTATTTTTCTTTACTTGATCACGGTACCACTCCTAATAGGCACCTAACTCTTTTAGTAGTCGTTCCTGTTTTTTGAAACTGATAGTAGTCGTTCCTGTATGCAATCTCTCACCCTTTCGTAGCAGCTAGTTCTTGCTCCATATAATTCAGTTTATCCTGGAACTGTGTCCTTCCATCCTCTGAAGCAATATAATATTACTTTGTTCAGTCCGTTTTAAAATAAAAGGATACAGTGGCTTGAATGCTAACATCTGAACCCATATCGCTCCCAAGTTCAAACAGCAGCATGCTACATCAATGTGATTTGTTATTCCTAGTTTCCTACTTCCAATCAGAATTTGTTGTAGATAACCTTCAGAAAACAACTATAAAAAGTCACCCTCAGAGTTTTCCATTCTTAGCCGCATTCTCTCAAGCTATCAAAACGGATTAAAATAGATAAGTTAACAGCTAAATGCATATAGACATTTTCAAAAGTTCAACAATACGGACCTCCGTATTAAGTTTAGAAACAGAAAGGTTCAGGTCATCTTTCCTGTATGAAAGTTCTTTCTTAAGAGTTTTTTTTTCTCCCTTTTCTGAGCTTTCTGATAACTGCTGCAAATTCCTCTCCAAATCTTTGATAGATTCTTTTGTAGATGATGCGGATGATTCAACACTGATTCTACACTTGATTTCTTTATTCAGTTGTGCCTACAACACCACGACGCACGATAATCGACAGCAAATATGTAATGTTCATGGGCCATGGTAATATGAAGCAAAAACTCACTACTGCACCAAGTTTTATTGCAAGACACACTGGGGTGCAACAAACAAAAAAGATGGATATCATATGTGTCAAATGAGATTTCCCAAAATATAGTCCAAGGGTAAGATCGATACTTCAAGTTCATTTATGTAAAACTGAATGCGCACCGTATTCATTGATCAGTGGTGGCTAAATAGCCGGTACACAAGCGCTGGGGATAGCCATGCGCGGTTACAACAGATTTCTATACGTGCGCGTGAAGAAACGCGTGAAGAGACCGAGAGAACTGGTAGTAGCATCCAGGATAACCGGCAGTGGCATCCAAGAGAACCGGTAGCGGCAGCTGAGCTGTGTAGGCGAGAGAATCGCTCGCTCTAACACCCCCCCCTCAGCCTGGAGACGGGTAGACATGCAGGCTGTCGCGAAACTCCCGGAACAGCGAAGAAGATAGCCCCTTCATGAATATGTCTGCGTGCTGCACTGATGATGGAACATGTAAAGCCCGTACCTTTCCAAGAGAAACTTGAGGATTAGAAGACATATACACTCTGCTGATATTGTCACAAAAAACAATTGTAGCTCGAAGTGTTGCACAAAGGATTTCTTGTAACAATTGACGAAGCCAAGAACATTCAGCCACTGCATTGGCAACCCCACGGTATTCAGCTTCAGCACTTGATCAAGAAACCGTGTTCTGACGCTTGGAAGACCAGGATACGAGATTGTCTCTAAGAAAAACACAATACCCGGAAGTAGACCTTCTTGTGTCAGGACACCCTGTCCAATCAGCGTCCGAATAAGCCACTAATTCATGTGTGGAGGACTTGTAAATCTGAAGTCCAAAATGAACTGTGCCCCGGATATATCGAAGAATGCGTTTCAACTGCTGGAAATGAGGCTCTCTGGGATCATGCATAAAGAAGCAGATCTGCTGAACAGCATAGCTAATGTCAGGTCTTGTTAAGGTGAGATATTGCAAAGCACCGGCTAAACTCCTATATTCAGTTGGATTTGTGATAGGATTACCAATAGTAGCAGAGAGTTTGGAGTTGGTGTCTATAGGAGTGGTGCAGGGATTGCATGTGGACATGTTGGCGTGGTCAAGTAACTCAAGGGCATACTGTTGCTGTGACAAGAAAAGTCCCTTGGAATTACGACTGACCGAAATGCCGAGAAAGTGCTCTAAACAACCTAAATCAGACATGGTGAATTCTCCACAAAGCTTGGCAACGAGAGAATGTAGTAAGGCAGATGAGTTGGCAGTGAGAATTATGTCATCCACATATAAGAGAAGATATGCGGTATGAGAGCCACGCTTGAGAACGAACAACGAAGTATCAGCCTTAGAGGAAACAAAACCGAGCGATGAGAGAAAGCCAGTGAATCGCAAAAACCAGGTGCGTAGAGCTTGTTTAAGGCCGTAAAGAGACTTGTTAAGTTTGCAAACGTGAGCTGGTTTAGAGGGATCAACAAAACGCGATGGCTGCTGACAATAGACAGTTTCAGAAAGAGTACCGTGTAAGAAAGCATTCTGAACATCCAGTTGATGGATCGACCAATCTGAGGCTGTGGCAATGCTGAGAATAACTCGGATGGTAGCTGGCTTGATGACAGGGCTGAATGTTTCTTCAAAATCAATGCCTTCTTGTTGAGAACAACCATGAACAACCCAACGTGCCTTGTACCGTGCAAGAGAACCGTCTCGATTGGTCTTGTGGCGAAAAATCCAATTCCCCGTGACAATGTTGTGACCTGCAGGCTTAGGAACAAGACACCAAGTATCATTTTTCATCAATGCATTATATTCATCTAACATAGCGTTGTAACAATTTGGATCTTTAAGAGCAGCGCGATAAGTAGAAGGAATAGGAGAGATAGACTCAGTGGCTGCGAGATTGAAAATCTTTTTGGGCTGAAAAATGCCATCCTGTGCACATGTACGCATGGGATGAGGACGATTTGCAGGATACGGTGAAACGGATGAGGAAGAGACGGGAGGAGAAATTGTGTGTGAACGAGGCTGTGTGCACGAAGCAGAGGGAGGACTAGGCGGAGGAGACGTTGTGGTGGCGACAGGTGGCACTGTTGGGTTGGAGGGGACCGAATCAGCGGCTGGGCGTGCGGGCGAGGCCGTTGCGCGGGTAGTGATTGGCACAATTTCCGGATTTGATGGAGTGGGATCCGATGTGGCGTGAGGCGTAGTGGCAGCGGTGTGGCCCGAGAAAGGAAATGAATTCTCATCAAATGTAACATGGCTCAAGATAAGAATTTTCTTGGTGGAGAGGTTTAGACACCGATAACCTTTTTGCTCATCAGGGTAACCCAGGAAAACACATGGTATTGACTGAGCAGAAAGTTTATTTAGTGTGGTGGCCGAGATGTTAAGATAACACAAGCATCCAAAGGTCCGGAGATGATCATACCGGGGATGTTCGTTGAAAAGAAGATAGTAGGGTGCGAGAAGCGAAAGTGGTTTGCAGGGGCGGCGGTTGAGGAGGTAGGTGGCTGTAGTGACGGCCTCGACCCAGTACGTGCTAGGCATGGACGCTTGAAAGAGAAGTATACGAGCAATATCATTGATAGAGCGAATATAGCGTTCAGCGCGTCCGTTCTGAGGAGACGTATATGGACAAGAAAGGCGAAAGACAATGCCACGAGACAAAAGAAACAGGCGAAAAATGAGATTATAAATTTCTTCCCGTTGTCACATTGCACACACTGGATAGAGAGATGAAATTGATTAAGGACAAACGCATAAAAATTCATTAGCATGGCAGCAGTATCAGATTTATGTCTAAAGGGAAAAGTCCAAGTATAATGCGAAAAATCATCAACAACGACAAGATAATACTGATAGCCGGTAATGCTGGACACCGGAGAGGTCCACAGATCGCAATGAATTATTTGGAAGGGAAAATAAGTAACATGCGATGAAGCGGAAAAAGGAAGACGAGAATGTTTGCCCAGCTGACATGCATTACATAAGCTGGTGCTGGCACGTTTATTGGAAACTGGTAAAACATTGCGCAAAACATTAAGAGAGTCCCGGCCAGGGTGTCCTAGTCTTCGGTGCCAGAGCTCCGTAGAGGAAGAACACGCGGCAAGGTCAACATGAGCAGTAGGTGTGGACGTGCCGAGCAACGGATAAAGATCTCCATCACTGTTAGACCTGAGAATTTCTCTCCGAGTGTGGAGGTCCTTCACTGAAAAACCACAAGGATCAAATTCAACAGAGCAGTGATTATCACGATTGAATTTGCGTACAGAAACAAGATTCTTAATAAGATTAGGAGTATGTAAAACATCGAAAAGCTGAAAACTAAAATAAGGAGAATGAAGAGAGGTATGACCAGTACCTAAGATAGGCATTAAAGATCCGTTGCCAACAATAATGTTAGAAGAATAAGGCAAAGATGAGGGATGATAAAAGGGCAAGTTACCATTGTCGCCGGTCATGTGTGAGGAAGCCGCAGTGTCCATGTACCAGTCGGTGGAGGAGGGTTGATGCAGTGACGTTGCATGCAGCACCGAGGTGAGACCGGTTGGATCCCATGGCGAACATGTGGGCGGTGAGGCCGGCGGCATCGGCTGTTGAATTACAGCGTAGGCTTGACCCGACGGGGGGCGGGAACCGAGGACACCTGGTCCAGAGGAACCAGTCCACGGCGCACGCTGCTGGCCAGACCAGCCCGGTTGGTATTGAACCCAAGCGGGAGGACTAGGCGGTGGCGTATAGCCACGACCAGTATTACTGCCACCACCCCGGTTACGTCCACCACGACCACCACGGTTGCTATGACAGCGGCCGCGATCAGAGAAGGTGTTGACGCGCTCATCAAATTCAGTGCACGAAGGAGCAGCTGTGGTGGTGTGGACCACAGGGGACGACGTTCCTGCGGCGAGGAGAGCCGCCTCAGTAGCCATGCAGATGGTGTTTGATTGGGAGGTTTCTTCCATGATCAGACACTCGCGGGCTTGCATGAATGTAGGGAACGACGGAAGCAGAGGCAGGATGGTCTTCAGTACGGCGAACTTAGGGTTGAGGCCGCGGATCATCTGGTGCACAAGGGCACGTTCGCCGACTAGCTGATCGCATTCAGCGAGAGCATTGGCGAGCGTCTGGATTTTGTGGCAGTAGTCAGACGCAGAGAGATCGCCTTGACTCAAGGCATGAAACTCGGCCTTAAGGTTGACAGCCCGACTCGGCTTGTTGGTGGAGAAGAGGTCGTGGAGAAAGACCCAGATCCCGTAGGCAGTGGGATCCTTCTTGTCCATCGTCATGTCGTAGAGCTCCTCGGAGATAGTGTTGTAAATCCATTGCAGAACGGTGAGGTTCTGCTGGATCCACTCAGGATTGTCGTGCTCCGGCTGATCATCGGAGATGTGGTGCTGAAGATTGTATCGCCCGAGAGCCAGGAGAAACAGGCGACGCCACTTGGTGTAATTGTGGGCTTTGAGATCGAGAGTATATGGCACCATAGCCTTGATGTTGACGCTGTAGATGGCTTGTGAAAGCGGGACAGCGGTAGACGAAGAGGTAGGTGTATAGGCACCGGTGGAGGGCGTAGAACCGGACGTGGTGGAGGAGGAGCTACTGGAGGTGCCATTGGTGCCACTCATGGCGATACTACAGGAAACAAGATCGAATCAAAGGAAGAAGCTAACTGATACCATGTAAGACTGAATACGCACCGTATTCGTTGATCAGTGGTGGCTACATAGCCGGTACACAAGCGCTGGGGATAGCCATGCGCGGTTACAACAGATTCCTATACATGCCCGTGAAGAAATGCGTGAACAGGCCGAGAGAACTGGTAGTAGCATCCAAGATAACCGGTAGTGGCGTCCAGGAGAACCGGTAGCGGCAGCTGAGCTGTGTAGGCGAGAGAATCGCTCGCTCTAACAATTTATTTTCTTTACTTGATCACGGTACCACTCCTAATAGGTCACATCGGTGAGCGGCGGGAGGAAAAGAGGCGGCGAGGCAGGGGAGGAAGCGTAGGCGGGTACGGGAGAAGAGGTGGGGGCAGCAGGAGGAAGAGGATGCGGGTGGTGGGGGGAAGAAGAGCCGCTCGCGGGGAGAGGAGGCCAGGAGGGGAGGGGAGGCGAGGCGGTGGGCGCGGGGAGGCGGGGCGCAGTGGC
>BCLG01000402.1:75677-86108 GCA_001602295.1 Zoysia matrella | reverse complement strand
TGCCGCGTGCGTCGTGGCGACTGGCGAGGCGCAACGGTGCGGTCGGGTGCTTCACACAGTGGTACGAAATGAAAGATTAGGATTTCGTTTCAATGGATCGAACAGCTGAGAGAAAAAAAGATGACGTGGCTTAAGGAGAGGCTAGTTTTTAGTGGAGGATGATTATATAAGTATTATAGATTGAGAGAATATATGAGAAACAACACATTCAAAGACCTTTACCCTCACCTATAGCCAGGATTTTGTTCCCATTTGAACCGAGGAAACCGATCACCATGGGTTTGACGAAAACAATGAAAATTGGTCAAAAGCCACTCCATATTGAAAAAATCAAAACTTGAACAAAATTTGGTCGAAACTGCAGTAAGCCGATTTTCTCCGTTTATCGACCGGTTTCTTCGGTTTTATTGATTTTTAAGTTTTAAATTTTGAAATTCACCGATTTCATCGATTTACCCTTGATTTTACTGGTTTCCAAAATTCTATTTTTTTAATTTTTACATTTTTTTAAAATTTTTTAATTTTTTTGAATTTTTAAAACAAAAATCGATCCTCTGACGAAACCGAACCGGACCGGACCATCGTTTTCACATATCAGTTTCCAACACTTCTGAAAACCTTGCCTATAACATTGCATACCATTAACATGATATAATGGCAAATATAATGAGATCAAAACCTTTGAACACCTGGTTTCCAAGAGCCCTGGTGGAGAAGGCGATGTTGTGACTGCAAATTTTGATATAAATGAGAAGAATAGAATTTATGTTGTAGTTGTTGCATTATGTTAGACAATTTGAATATGTTGTAATGATACCATTTTTAAAAATTTACATCTTATGTACGCGTTATTTCAGAGTTCACTGCAAGAAAATGGATCTTTACTCACTCAATTTTAGTGACCAAGTAATTTGATCACTAAAGTTTGATAAATAGTGACTAAAATTTAGTTTTTATCGTAGACATATATTTTTAGTGATCAAAGTAAATGCTCATTAGTTGATAAATTTATTTAGTTATCAAGAGTTCTCTAAGTTGCTCTGTAGTTTTAGTTACCAACATGTTTAATTGTTGGTTACTATATACATATAGTGAGAAAGTTTTAGTGATAAAAATAGGATCAACGTTTTTAGTGATAAAATAGTTATAATAACTAATATTACATATATAGTGAAAAAATATTTTGATGACTAAAAAATATTTTTCTTGTAGTAGTTAGCGCCACCATGTTGATATACACGTTATTTTGCATGGCATGGATGAAAATGTAATTATAAAGTTTGATATATGATGTTTGCATTCTTTATCCTCATTCATTAGCAATCTAGATGAACATTTGCTGATCTGTTCAGTTGAATTTGCTGAGACTACAGCGGTGCCTACGGCTACTGTGCATCAAACATATCACTGAAGATTTGCTACAGTTTACAGCGACAGCCATATCTGTATATAAAAAGCTAAGTCCAACGAATCTTCTAATAACATTTATAATATCTATATTTGTGTCTGAATCTTTATTGATTCACATCATTCTTTTTATTTAAACCGTTCGATTAAAATTGTCTACTCATCCTGGCCGTTTAACATTCATCTACTCTTCGTGTTTGCGCATGTTCGCTTCACATTTTTTTTTGCTGCGGCTGTTGGGCTACGGCTGTCCCAGACAGCTACAAACAACTGCTACGGTTGAATTTCTATCAAAAGTACAATAAAAAAAAAGTCACAAGTAGCACATTCGAACGGCTGCAGCAGTACAGCGCAGCAATAAAAAGCTACAAGTAGCTAATAGCTGGCCAATTAGACCGAGCCAAATGGGCCTGCCTGAGGCACAATACTTTTGACTCGGCTCGAGCACGGTCCGGCACGACGGCCAGACAGGCCGAGCCGGCCCGAGACACGACTCGGGCTGTGTTTGGGCTTGACCGCAAGCCCGTTATGCCGGCCCGAGCACGGTCCGTTTAGACCGGCCTGATGAGGCCCATTTTTGGGCCCGTTTAGCCCGGTCGGCTCGGCCCGACATGACACAGTTCGTTTAGCCCGCTTATTATTTTATTAAAATTTAACATTAAAATATATATAATTTGATCTATTTATGTTTAAAATTTATATTTTTTATATTATATAATTAATTTTTCAGTAATATCTCAAAAAAATAAAATTTATTTTTTTCAACTGCTTCCGACCGGCTCGACCTGGCACGGCCTGACATGTCTGAAAGCACGACCCGGCTCGTGTAAAATCACCCGGGTCATGTCTAGGATTGAGTGGTCGACCCGTGGGCTAGCACGGCCCGGCTCGATGAACTAAGCGAGCCATGCTGGGTCTTCTCAAAATCGGCCCGAACCCAAACGGGCCCGTGCTGTGCCGGCCCGACCCGGCCCGTTGGCAGGTATACAAGTAGCACATCCGAACACAGCCTTTAATCCCCTGCCCTGAGGCGCCGCAGCAGAGTGCCGTCCCCTCCCTCCTCTGGGTCATTTCCTCGTGCCCACCGACGCCTCCTCCCCTCCCCCGCGCCGCGACTCACCTCCTCCCCTGCGCCGCCCCAAGTCCCCGCCTCTGCCTCCCTCCTGAGCTACCCTCTTTTACCACCACCACTGCCAGGCCGCTAGCCCACGCCGCCTCCCATGGTCACTAGGCCTCGCCACCAGCCACGCCACCGCCTCGCGATCCCTGTCATCGATTTCCTTGAATTGTTTGCCCTTTTTCCTCCCTCGGTCCATCTGGACTGTTACGGGGGGGGGGGGGGGGGGGGGGGGGGGGGGGGGGGGGGGGGGTTGCAGCAATGCAAGCGCGCTTGGCGATTTAGCCGCGCAGAGTTCGCTGATTTTTGGGGATAAGATTCAAGGTTTGTCCTGATATTTGGGAACTTATGTGTCCTAGGTTCTTGAGATGGTTGGTTACTTTTACTGCTGTGACCTCTGTCGGGTTCTCTCACTTGACCCTAGAGATTTGTTCTTTCTTTTGGGTGCTCACGCTCCCGGAGGTCACCACTGTGTACGGGGCGTGCCGGAGGATGGCAGCCGGGTGCCTGGACACCGTGCTACTCACCAACACAAACGGGATGCTCTTGGGGATCATCACGGCGAAGGTGAGATTCCCGGTAAGAATTGCACCTCTCTGATTAGGCTAATATATTGCTTACTCGTGCTCTTGGAGGTTATGTGAATGCAGTTAAACTAGGCAATTGAAACCCCTTCACTTGTGTTACGTTATTGACCACTATGTTCTTGCATTGGACTTTCAGGTGCCCTTTTCAGTGTTGCAAGTCATGCTGTTATAAAGCCCAGAATCCTTGCCACATTCATGGTATATGTAATGCTACTTTAAATACTTTGAACTGGCTCTGAATAAATTTATTTTTGTACCATATTCAGTAGACTAAGTAGAGGTCTAGACAACGACCTAAAAAGCAGTTTAGTAATTTGTGCTGTAATGACCAGCCTATTGTTTGCCAGGACTAACTTTTTTCACTTCTTTTTTGTTGTTGGATATCATTCGTTCATCTGTACCATATGTCCTCGATTTACTTATCTTTCAGTCTACTAGGTTCATTATTAGAACACTACCATAATGCTTGATCATTTTCTTTTGATAATCCTGTATGCACATAGGAACCATCTATTTCCCTTGCAGATGTTGCAACCTCCATCGTTAGTTCATTGTGGAGTAGTGATATTATTTACAAATAGTTTCATTCAATATGTTGTTGCATTTTGGATTTCCAATCTTCTCATATGAACAATTTATTTACCTCTGCTTTCCTTATTATGTGCAGGTAAAGGAAAAGGGAAAATATTTGATCATGTCGGTTCTATTCTCATCATATTACTTTTGAGGTATAATTTTATCCTTACATCCATTTTCTTTAATTAAGGTAGCTTCTTAAATTAATTAACATATTGTTTTTTGGAGACTTCTGTCATGATTATACCTGAGAATACCCATAATCAAGTTCCTAGCCCTGCCACTAACAAAACTTTGTTAGAGTTATTTTCCCATCTTTATTCAAAGTTCTTTGCCGTTGATGTTATCTCTAAAACTGGTAAAAGTAGATGAAAAATTAGTCATTTATAGACATTGGATTGCATTTTCATACCATCATCTAACCATTCATAAGTTCCCGGAGCAAAGCGCCCCTGCATTTTCTCCTCCTCTGCCTCGTCCTCCGTCGTAGTAGCAACTATTGTACTGATTGTAGTTTATTGGTACTCTCTCTGGTAATTTTTTATCAACTAGAAGTTCAGTTCTGCCTAAAATGAATGTACTGGCAGCAACTACCAGATTATTCCTTTAGAGAGTAGCTAAAATGAATGTGGTAATAGCAACTAACAGATTAATCTCCACTATGACTTGTAACGGATGTTTAATCCGATCAATATCATATTTTCTGCTCAAATGGATGTATCATATATTTGTTGGCCTTAAACTATGAAGATAGCCAAACAATAACTCATATCAAAAGTGTTGCTATTGTATAAATTAAATGCATCTTTCATTTTCTAGCGTGAGATTGGAAACATTCTTATATTTAGTCGTTGCAATTTTGTATTATTTGCAATGGCAAATGTGAATCTCTTAGTTTGCAAGCAAGTATGTATAATGCATAGCGCTTAAGCTTTTTTTTTTTTTTTTTGGTGTGTGCCCACATTGTACTCTTATCATATCGAATGAAGTTAGTTATACTTTATTGTATTTCCTAAACTATTGTTGCCTATACTTTATTGTATTTCCTAAACTATTGTTGCCTTTGGTTGACATATATGGATCATGAGCCAAATAATAATAATAAATACCTGTCACAAACAGTTGTAGCAGTTAAATATTTGTTTTCATACTTACAGAAAAGTGCTTGTCATGTATACCATTGTAGCAGCGTCATATGCACAACACCAGTAATGAATATGTGCTGAGTTAGCTTTCTGAGAAAATAATACACTCAGATTTCTATTCTGCTTTGCTTTATCTTAAAAAGAATTGACCACTTTCTTTTTTTATGTGATAGACTTTTATTACCTTTCTTGATTCATATTTATGGTGTTATGATTAGAACAGATGTGGTAGTATTCAAATCCGTTATAATGTCGTCGTAATTCTTGCACCTTTTTTATGGACAAAACCTTAGGCCTTCCACAGCATATTATAGACCGGATAATGATTTTTATGGTCTTCAGTATCGTTTCTCCCATTGTGCACAGCAGTTCGAAAGCTAGCCCAGGTGCCCTCTATTATGTGTAGCAATCCTTCTCTTTTAGAACGCTGCATAGCACTCAGGTGCCCTGTAAAGTGGGAAAACAAGGATAGCTGCATATAGTCTACAGGAAATAGATTACTCTCATTGACTTTAAAATTGTACGAAAGGAATGCACTGATGAATTATGTTGGTTACGTCAGCCTAACACACTAAACAATAATTGCATGTTGTCCTCCTTATGATTGTAATCAAATTGCAAAGTTGAGTTGTGTAGTCTTACATAACCATATTTATTTCTGGTAAAATAGATCTGAACATTGCATTTTTTGCCTGTCAGTAATTCTATTATCTTGGGTTAGGATATCGTGCTTTCATTTTTATTTGCGGTGGTGAATTATGACTAATAGCTCAAATTTGAATTATAGTGATAGGGTTTTACTTTATTCTACTTTTGGCTTCTAATGTTATTTCCCTGTTTATTCTCTAAGATGGGCATATATTTTCTCAAGAATAACCCATGTGTGATTTTCTGCACGTTTTTGCGTTTTCAACATGGCTAAGCAAGATCAAAAGATAAATTACCAACATATTCAAGTCGGAAGGTATGTATTCAAAATGAAAGCAAGAGTTCTTTCGAAAAAAGGAGCAATAAGATAGGAGTAGATGTGATGCTTTGTTTTCGTGTATCAATTCTTATGCATCAGACAAACTGTTGTTCTAAAATTGTATAATAAATTATAATATGTCTAGCTTCTTTGCTATACCTATTTTTCTGTTTAACCTTTGTTGTATCAGTCACTTAAGGGAAATTGTTAGGCATTTTATTGTATTTTCATATCATTATCTAACCATCCATAATTTTTTTTCATAAATTCTCGGAGCAAAATCAACTAGTAAACGTTGTGTGCGGACGTGCATGAAAGCTTTTTGCATTTAAAAACATACTTCTTTCCTTCTTAAATGGATGTCATTGTTGATTTGTAATATTAATTTTATTTATTCATCGTATTAAAAAATTAACTAATGTGTAAAATTTTAAGTTATATGATATTTATTAAAAAAATTTAAATAAGCGTAAGATTAAAATTGATGTTAAAAATCAACGTGACAATTTAAAAAGTACTTTATGTACACTTGTAATACTTTTTGATTTTTTAAAATTGCCATTTGGATATTTATTTTATTCAAAAATTTACGAAAATAAAAAATAAACAAGTCAAGCTTAAAATAATTTTAATAATAAATCATTTCATCGTAAAATAAATAATTTTTTATAAATTTTTTAATAAAATAAATAGTAAAAGAAAAGAAAAGAAAGATGTTTAAAAATCTAAAAATACACTACTTCCTACGGTAGAATATTTTGGTCAACACAATATTCAACCCCCCACGTGGCAAACCCGACCCAATCGAATCCACACACCTCGTATCGTCAAAGCAGGTGAACAAGACACGTCACTGGGTCGCGTCATCCTTCCGCGCCGTGGACCCCACCTCGCGCACACGTGGTGCCGTACCATCTCTCGCGATACATGGGGCGCGTGTTCCTGTGGTCCCCTCCGTCGCCGCTTCCTCCCGCCGCCGCTGGATTGGGAACCAAGAAAGAAAGCCGCCCTCCCCGCCCACCGTTTCCGAGTTCCGATCACCGTCCACTGAATCGAGACCCCGGGGCAGGGGGCTGCAGATCCCCAGGGGATACCGCCGCTGCCGCCGCCTCTATCCATTCCCTGTGTTTCTTCCTTTCTCGCGGGCGTTTGCTTCCTTTGGAGGTTCTTGAACCCAAGGTAAGAAGCTGCTGCTCATGTATCATCCTAATGTTTAGATTGCTGAAGCCACAGTACGGTTCCTCTGATTAGCTGTGCGATGGATTTCTCTTTTGTGCCATGCCTTAGACTTTTTGTCCCCCTTGATGGAGGCGATTGTAGTTATGCCTCTACGTGTTCGCTGTAATGCCGACGAGGGATACCGCCCAGTCCAAACAGACAGCACACTTTTTTTTTTGTTCTTTTGGTGGCGTCTGTGAATTTTGTTCAGAGGCTGAGACTGTGTGCATTGTTTGCAACCAGGGTTGCTAAGTCATTTTTGTTCCAATGAAAAATCTGTTACTGCGAACCTGTTGAGTTTGCCATCTGATGATACTGTGTTCATTGGTGACGCCTCCTTGATTAATACCTTATCAATTTCTTTTAGACATGGATCACACTGAGGAAAATGCAAAACTCCCTAGCTGTGATGCTTACTTTGAAGCGATCCAGTCCAAGAAGAAGCTGCCACTTTCTTTGCAGGAGTCGCTGACCGCTGCCTTTGCTCAGATTCCAGTCTCATCCTTCCCTGATGTTCCAACTGGTCGAGGTACCACCTCCTGCAAATGAAATCTCCTCAGATGTGTGTCTTTATCATGTATTTCATTCAGGTAATTCATAATTGTGCGGTTTTTAATCATCAATGTTCGGTGTGCAGTAATTGAAATTCCAGGTGACACTTCTATTCTTGAAGCTGTGAGGATTCTCTCTGAGCACAACATAAGGGCGGCACCGGTGCTGAATCCGGAACCTGGGGCACCAGCTGATTGGCAGGGGAGGTATCTTGGCGTCATTGATTACTCAGCAGTCATCCTGTGGGTACTTGAAAATGCAGAGATTGCTTCTGTTGCTCTCTCGGCTGGATCAGCAGCTGCTGCAGGGCTTGGTATAGGTGCCGTTGGTGCTGTGGGGGCAGCAGCATTGGGTGCAACTGGTCCTGCAGCTGTGGCTGGCTTAACTGCAGCCGCGGTTGGGGCTGCTGTTGCTGGTGGGTTGACTGCTGAAAAGGGTGTGGCAAAGGATGGGCTAACTGCTGCAGATCACTTAGGAGAAGATTTCTACAAAGTTTTGCTTGAGCAGGAACCTTTCAAATCAACAACAGTAAGTCATCTTCTGTCCTAAAATGTTATGTGCTTATGTTGTATACAGCATATGTTTGCTCTTGTTGACCTTGATCTAGTGTCACTTTTTGGGCTATACTGAAATTTAGTTACTGTACGGCTACAACTATATCTATCACAATCCTTGTCTAAGTTTGGACACATCTATTATGAGTCTTTTTAGGTTACTTGCGCTATTTTTAACTGACATCGATGATCTATGAAATATTGTCTTTGTTGCTTACTTTGGTTCTTTGTTCGGAACATTTACTTTTATTGAACATCCTATTGATCATCCATGGTACGTCCTGCTAACTCATGTTCACTCCACTTCTTTATAGGTTCGATTGATTGTAGAGTCACACTGCTGGTCTCCTTTTGTCCCCATTACACTGGACAGTTCCATGCTTACTGTACTGCTGTTACTATCCAAGTACAGATTGAGGAATGTCCCTGTGATTGAGTCTGATAAACCAGTTATCAGGAACTTCATTACTCAGGCTGGTGTTGTCAAAGGGCTGCAGCAGTGTAAAGGAAGGGATTGGTTTGACTACATTTCTGCAATTCCTCTTGTAGACTTGGGACTTCCGTTCATGTCTACTGATGAGGTTATTTTGTCTCCCCTTTATGCATCTGCTTCAGAATCTTTTAGTGCAAGAGCCAGTATATTCTTGTTATCTTACAGCTGCTAGCTGCAATGTAAGGCAGTAGATACTGGTAAATTGTAGAAGTTACAGTCTTTTTCTTATCCAGGTTATCACTATCAACAGCGATAATCTAATTCTAGAAGCTTTCAAGTGCATGATGGATAACAAAATCGGTGGCGTGCCAGTAGTTGAAGGGCCCAATAGGAAACTTGTTGGCAGTGTGAGCATTAGGGATATCCGCTTTTTGTTACTCAGGCCTGATTTATTTTCTAATTTCAGGTACCATACCAGCACCTAGAAATTCTTTGGTATTTGTCAGTCCTCCCAATATCCTTATTCATTTGTTCTATACAGGCAACTTACAGTCATTGAGTTCATGAAGACTCTAGGATCCACTCTTCCAGACTCAGGTGAGAACTGTCTGGTGAGACCACCGCCCACCTGCAGAGCTGACACTTCACTCGGCAGCGTAATCGACAACATCGCATCAAGGATAACACATCGGATCTATGTGGTGTCTGATGATATGGAAGTCGTCGGTGTCGTGACACTGCGTGATGTGATCTCTTGCTTCATCCACGAGCCACAGGGTTACTGTGACAATATTTTGGCTTCGGCAATGGAGAAGATTGAAGGCAAAAGTTCAATTCCTGTGGAGAAAAGCTGAGCTCACCATGGTGTGAATGTCAATGCAGCAAACTAATTCTGTGTGCCTCTGACCCAGTCCAGTAAGTCTCCTAGGTGCACTGGAGAGGTACTGTTGTTCGTTACAGATTTCCTGGGCCTAACCCCTGCAAATCTTATGAATCTTTCCTTGAGATATGCCTGATGGTTCCCTTATGCGTTTACGTATCTTGATTAGAATTGAGTAACGAAGTATGTAAGGGGCCCCTAAGATTCCAGTCTCGAATTGGTGTTTACTCCGTGTCTCCTAATGTGTCTGCAAATATGTTGCATGCATGCGCGTAACAAATTCAAAATAGCCTTATGAAGGTTTCGCAATGATGCCGAACTTGCTGGAGAGAGAATGAATCTTTCGATGCAAATTCACAAAGCCTTTTTCATGCTTGGAAAGGAAATTGAAAGCCTGTCTTACTTAAAAGTTGATGGAAGTCTTGAATATATATATAGGCTTTAATTAAGATGTAAAGACTGGCTGTTCAAATGTAGGCTGAAATAAAGCTCTTACGAAAATTAGATTAGGTAAGCAACATGACATCAGCAAATCTAGCCCAAAGCAGCCTCCTAGTACAGCTTCAGACTGTCACCATGGCTTAAATTCTCCTGAAGCAATATCATGCTAATAGTCACCCAAATTCCCACAGCGGTGTACACAACATCACTAAACACAGTAGCAAGAATCATAAGCACTCCAAACAGACTTGAAACACGCGACTCCAGTTCCTCTAGAGAGCGTGGAGGCCACTGATATGTCAAGCTGTGAAATATCTTAATATACCAATTTTGGTCAGGTTCCTCGCCCTCTCATAGTGCCACGTCATTGGGTCAATCCCTTGACCCAACTGTCGATTCGCCGATCCGTGTATCCTTTGTTAGAAAATATTCAAGTGATCAGTTCACTAGATATTTTTTAATGAGTCATCTTTCTTACTATATATATATATATATATATATATATATATATATATATATATATATATATATATATATATATATATATATATATA
>BCLG01000402.1:41071-59524 GCA_001602295.1 Zoysia matrella | reverse complement strand
CTCTTACATATTAAGAGTGTTTATGTTTAAGGAGACTATTTTGATTTATTTCAAATAGTTAATATTGGAGACCTTTACTAGGCTTCCATCTCCTTATATACTATGTCATATACATCAAATTGCTTGCTATCATCACTCTACGAATTTGTATGTCCCATATTTGTGGTTGATGTAAAAGAAAGTAGATTGCTATGGGATAAGTCCATTGAAGGTTAAATTTGTCTAGGGACATATGCGCCATAAACTCTATACATGGGAAAGAATATTTTCATGCTCTTACTTAGGGGTAAGAAAATCAATAATCGCCTAACGCGATAAAAAGATAGAGGGTAACATATTGCCGCTATCATCTTTCCTCATTGGTATTAAAGAAGCAATCATAGAAGTGTCATTGCACTCTGATTCAACAAGTATCATAAAGATATAGAGGAGTCCGTTAAGAGTTTCAATATTGAAACTCACGGTAGCAACTAAGATGAATTTTTCATCTTTACATAACGGATATGACAAGTTTCAAACATACCATCTGAATTATATCCCGTATCATGTATTGCGTATATTTTTCTTTCTTGATCATATCAAGACTTGGCATACTTGCCTTGGTCGTCCATTCATCTGGATGATGAGAAAAATATTTGTCAATTCTACGGTCACATCATATTTCCAAAATCTTCGGATTTAGTGTGCACCGCATGTGCAACATGGAAATTAAACTATTGTATGGATTGTTCAGGTAGTCATGGTTCTTTAGAGATATCTACATGATAGTCACATGTGTGTTATTTTTACACACAATAACCATGTATGTAATAAAATGATTGCTCAAATTATGAGCACATTATCCTGGATATTGGGTTCATTTAATCCAATAGGACAATGCTACCAAATTGACCTTATATACCTACAATGACAATTGTATGGTTCAAAGAATTTAGGTACGGCACATGTCCTGTATGCCTATACATAAAATTAGTTTTGTTGATGCTCTCATCAAGAGGATCAAATCATTACGATGACCAAATTTAGAGTTGACACATACTAAACTCATATTAGATACATGTGGCTTTACATACCATGTGATTATTTCAATTCAATTTACTGCATACAACACAGCTCCCCTCGTTGCAATAGTTACGTGAATACTTGACCGCATGTCAAGAAAATTTCCCATCTTAATCATCAGAATGTTTTACAAACCGAGATCACCACCTAAAGGCATACATCAAGAGCATTGGGATCAAAAGAAGTATCATTATCTGTCAATTTATAATGCATCGAGTCTCTTTATGGGGCTTAAATATCGCTCGTATGTCTATATTTTGAGGACTACCCCGGCATTAGGGGGATATTCATACCACATAGAATGCCAGAAGTGAGATTCAAACTCAATCCTCCTACCGACGTATAATAGGTTCTAAACTATTATTGTTCAGAATATCTGCCAAAAGCATTTACTTGTCATAAAGGTATCTTTAAATAATATTCTCGACATCTACGATGCCAGAAAGAGTGAAAGTATACCAATAAAAAACCAATCAACTCCCGAATCATAAAAAAGGGGGAGAAGTATGGTTACGTACGACAGCTTCTTGCAAGCATTATCAAGAATAGGGGGAGTACTTCCTCCAAGACAGTAAATGCAGATCAACATATATAATGTTGATAGACACCTTGCGGATATATTTACTATCCAAGGCCGATGGATTTTAATATCCAAAAGACCAGCAATTGTGTACACATATTTTGGCGCTGTGTCATTGGAACATCTTTACTTTTGTGTTTGGGAAAGACACAAAGTTATAAAGATAATATTTCCACAAATCATACTGTTTCCATTGAATCAATATATTTAAAGTCTACAGAATGTCGATATTTCTCCTCAATATAATTGCTCACTTACAACTGGATCGAGACCAAAATCCTAGGTAGAGTGCTTTGGCATTCAAATTGGTCGAACCAGAGGTAGTAATTAAGGAGAATGCTTTCACTCATACTGAAAGGTAAAACTTCCTTCACATTGCATTCCTTATGCTATATTACCAATATTTCTTGCAATCGAGATGATAATTTCTTGCAATTGAGATATGGAAAGCATAATGGAATATTTGTCCACTAGCTGGTGAAATAGCGAAACTTGTAGCATAAGGGTTTATGCAGAGACCCGACATCAATAATGATGTATCATACCTAATGGTATGTGTGAAAATCATGTTCCTCCATTTAGATAATTGGCAGAACAAAAAATTGGATATATTCAGTCAAGTAAGTTCAGATGAACTTCGCACTGAATTCAAATCGCAATACCTATTGTGTATAATTTGAGCCACTATGTGATTTAAAATAGTTATGTTGTTGTAGTACAGCTAATTGTGTGAGTTTCTTTGGTTGAAAGGAAACTCCATAATTGCTAAGTGTTCTTATTGTGTGAAATCTAAATTAGATTTTCTTTCATTCCAAAGAGCACATAAATAAAGCAATGACGGATTTGAGATGAATGATTTGCGTAAAACCAAATTTGGTTTAAGTTTATAACTTGAGCACATTCTTATAGAATGTTAACCACCAGTCAACTAGTATCCAATCGATATTATATATCAATTTTTGAATGATATTAGATCATCATACTCAACAATTAATGTGGTCATTTAGTACTCAAGTATGAATCCGATTGTATTCATACATTGGATTGAGAAATACAATGATATGGAACTTAAAGTACTATGTTAGTGCTGTCAAAGCGTCATATATCTTGCAATATTGCAACAGGCCTGATATTGCATTTGCAGATAGTTTGCTAGCTCAAGACGCTACTCCACAATGCCACTAGAGAGGAGTCAAAGAAGATATTGATAAATATCTCTACAGCACATAAGATCTTGATTTTATCTATCAAGAAAAGACCATTGAAGAATATGAATGTTGAGGTGGTAACATTCGTTGAAGAACAATTAAGATAAGAACCAATGACAACGAGCACAAATCTTTTATCAAAAAGGAGATTTGTCTATATGACACCGTATATAGGTGGTACTACCTCCGTAGTTTATTTTTAACTTTTGTTGACTGACACTTTGATCAATAATTTTTATAAATTCGATTAAATTTAAAAAAATCTAATATTTGTACTTTTAAAATCATCAAAAAAAACTTTCAAAATATATATAATTTATATTATTAAAACTAATTAAAATTACTAAAATCATTAGTCAAAATCGTAGTCAACAAAATCTAAAAATAAACTTCTATTGAGACAAAAAGAGAGTATTGTTCAGACCACACCACCCGATTGATATTTGTCTACAAGAAACTGCTATTTCGAAAACTTGTCTTCAGAATCTGCGAGAAATATTTCAAAAATATTCCGTAATAAAATATCGATCCTACCTCTAACTTTATCAACATGTACCATGGCATCGCAGCCACCCCCATGCGACAAAGGTGCTAGACCACAACCAGCGCGCATTTAGGCTCACCAGCGTCACCCTCCCTCACACACTCAGGCTCACCGAGCTCATCGATGCCGTGGTACACGTTAATATTTTACCATAAAATATTCTTAAAATACTCCTCGTGGTATCTAAGACAAAAACTCGAAATCGTAATGTCCTATAGACAAATATCAATCGGCGGTGTGATCTGAACAATATCACATATAGATGGTGTCCTACAGATAAATTTTCTTATCAAAAATAGCATGTTCGAGCTGAAGTAACACATGTATTATCTGAAAAAAATTACAACAATAGCCAAGCTAGATATATAAGTCATATAACATCTCGTATTACAGTTCCAAAGTTAACCTAACGAAAAAGCGGACTACGTAGCCAAAACCAGCTGCTACCCAAAGAATGTCTTTCAAGTATCATATATTCCACTTCAAGAATAAGCTGCCACCGACAGATAAAATTCAAAGAAATTTGTCCAGTGTCAGACAAGGTGACCACCATGTTAGATCGATAGTGCCCATTTGTACAGTGATTGGACACGGCGGAGGGCAGATTACATTTTGCTTATTGTACAGCAGTTTGCTTCACAATTTCAGTGGCTGTGGAGCAAGTATGATTGCATGTCTGCAGAGGAATCAGGCAAATGATTACTCTGTTCAGCTCAGTCCACCAGACAAAGTCACTACTTCACTCGTTGCCTTTGGTCACACAAGAATCTGTTGCATCAACGTTCTGGACAGTAACTTCAACGTTCTGGGCAGTAACTTCATTTATTGGTTGCTGAAAATCAGTGTCGTGGGCAGCTTGTTCAGAAGATTTTACCGTGCTGGCAGGTTCACTGCCATTCACATCAGGATCAGGTGAGGCTTCAGAGATAGGATTGTCCAAATTAGAGGAGCCTGTTGGTTCCTCAATTTTTCTCTCAGCCTCAACTGATGATGGCGAAGACTCTGGTGCTGCAGAGGCAGCTTCATTTGTACTAACATCAGTATCACCATTTGAATCATCTAGATGTCGTTCCATCCTTTCTGAATCTTCTAAGAGCTCACCCTCAGTGCTACAATTTGGCTGTTCAGAACGTTCCACTACATCTTTTTCCTCTTCTATAGCACCATTTCCAAGATACACTCTGTCCATTTGATCCTCAGTGCCAATGACTTTGCCATCATCATTTTCTTCAGTCTCAAGGGAAGTCTCCTCTGAATTAGGTGATGATGAAGGAACAGAGGCAGCTAAACGCTCATTGATACCCCTCTCCCCATCAAATGTAAACCAATTCGAATTTGTAAACAGAGAGCTGCTTACAAACACATAAATATTAATCCATAAGCCACAGCAGAAAAAAAAAAGTGATTACTGACTACTATATTGTTAAGATAACAAATTACCCATCCTGATCATCTCCCAGACGTAGGGAGGATATTACCACCTCAGCTGACTCATCATCAAAGTACACATCCTGAAACAAAAGAATGAAGACAAAAACAATGCAGTAAGATGGCTGAAGCTCAGACTTTTCTCAATGGTTAAAGCTGCAGTGAACATCTCACAAAATTGTGACCTACAACCACCTGAAACCATAGGAATGCAGATGCAAAAAAAGAAAAAAAAACAACAGTGAGTGCCAATTACCTCATCATCCCGTTCAAGTGACCCTTGTGCCTGCCATTAACAAAACCAACACGTATCATCAATATGCAAGCACGCCTAGTATCCTAGAATGTCTCTATACACAAGAAAACTCAAAATACTAATCATTATAAAACCAATAAATCATACTATGATACAAGGGGCAACATCGTAATCTTGAAGTTATCATGATAGCTTCACACATTATAATGCACCCCAGCAATACAAACAGAAGCACTAGGATATATGTATGTTCTGTGACAACATATAAGAATTTAGCACATTCACACACCTCTTCAATATCATCATTACTGTATATTCCATATCGGAATGCCTGGCTCAAGTTATTAGCAAGAGCCGCCACATCATAATCCCTGTCTCTGAAGTCGTCATCATCACTATCCCTACCACGGTCATGCAGTGATGTCGGGCGCCTGTCAGCAAAATGCATGTCCAGCAGTTATTAGGTAAAATTAAAGAAATCATATTCCACACACAAAGTAAAGCAAAAACATACCCACAAGCCCAATGGTAAACATTCTCCACCTCATTGCGCTTGACCAGAACACCTGCTTGCCATTCAACCCACTGGCTATTTTCCTGCTAAAAGGTATAACCACATGATAGTGAGTGGAAATCTCTTCATAACTTGTTCTTGTAAGCGTAACGTTTTTAGATACAAAGGGACAATTAACCTGTAAGTGGGTCTGGATTGTGCTGTTGCTGTTTCCCAACTGAATAAGCTTATTTGCTATTCTTGTCATGTGACCAACATTACCAATTCTTGGAGGAGTTTTTCCTTCTGATGGCACTGTAGGCTGAGCATGTAAGGAAAAAAAAAAGATAAATAAGACAATTCTATTGTAAGAATGAAATAAAAAAGATAAGTTCACAACAGATTGATAGCTTACCCCAATGGGCTCTGTTGACAATGAGGAATCTCTCTCTGCAGAAAGAATTTTACCAACAATGTCACATTCGATCAGAAGATGCTCAACAAGTTCATTTCTTTTACCCTCCAGGCAAGAAGCAATAATATTCTCAACATGGTGATGCAAGAAATTGTTATACGGGTACCTGTAATTCAACAATTATGTAAAAGGGCGAAATCAACTAAAGAAACAAAACAATTAAAAAAAGAACATCAGCACTTACTCGAAGAACAAATCAATGGACCGCTTTATTGCTGATTGCCTTATTAGCTCTTTTTCAGCAGTTTCACTACCAATGCTCAGCAACACAGAAATGAACTCTACAATCTGAAACATAAGATAATCACAGTAATCAACTTAAGAAATAAACTCAAAGTAAAATTTCTAGTTAAGCACATTATTCATGTCACCCACAAAACAATGAATTCATTATAACCCGTAATGATCTCCAGATAACCACAATAAAACAATGGTCATCAAGCCTAGGCCCTAGATAATCCAGTGATAATTAAATGTATTTAATGCATAATCTATTCATACATTAATTGAAGATATATTCATGCATTAACTGAAGAGTTCAAAGAACAAAGAGAGAATTCCTTATTCGCCCTCGAAAATTTATCCAATCCCTTATTCGGCCAAAAAAATTTTCAATTCCCTTATTCGCCCCTATGTTTTTAAGGCGGTGAGGTGAGGTGCGGCGCTCCGCACCCTTCTAATCGCCTAGGCGACGCCTAGGCAAGATAAGGCAACGCCATACCAGCTCAAAATATAAGGAAACAGGGTAGACAAGGGAGAAAGAAAAGGGAAAAAGAAAAAAAAAAGAGAAAGGAAAAAGAAGGGAGCCCAGCCCATTAACCAGGCCCATCTCTCTATTCTTGATCGTTCACTGCCCTGCCCAACTACCCTGCTCTGCCTGACTCGTTCCCCCGTCGCCTGGCGGGCACCGCCGCTCCTTCCATGGCGGGCGTCGCCGGCGTTCCTCCCCTGGTGGGCGTCACCGCCGCTCCTCCCATGGCGGGCATTGCCGCTGTTCCTCACCTGACGCCCGCCGTTCCTCCCCTAGGGATGGTGCCCAGCAGGTGCTCCTTCCCCCTCTTTCCCCTTGCTTCCGCTCCTCCCTCTTCCCCCGCTGCTGGTCCTCCAGACCTGCGGCCGGCCCTTGTTTTTGGAAATGTGACGAGGATGCCTTGGGTCCTCTGACTGCCTGAACGCCAAGGCGACGCCTTAAAAACCAGGATTCGCCCTCATTCTTAATTTTTCTTCCCTAATAAGCCCTAATTGCTATATAAAAGCATATTTTTTACCAATCTAAGTTGAAAAAGACCAAAATGCTCTGAAACTAAGGGAAGTAAAATTTGATATTCTTAAACATGTATGTTTTCATAATAAAAAAATGACTTCAAAAATACATTTTTAGAGCATTTTGGTCTTTTTCAACTTAGATGGGTAAAAAAAATATGCTTTTATATAGCAGTTAGGGCGAATTAGGGAAGTAAAATTAAGAATGAGGGCGAATAAGGGAACTGGAAATTTTTGTGCGCGAATCAGGGATTGGATAAATTTTCGAGGGCGAATAAGGGATTTGCTCAAGAATAAAAGGCAGCCATAGAGATGTTTAGATGATTAATCGTTAAAGGACAAACACTGCATTGCATCATCTTATACCTTCAGGCGATGTTTCCCAAGAGGTGGCCGTAAGCATCCATATGTTGTGGGCAAAACATTTTCAGCAGCAGAAATGTCCAATAACATCAGCAAGTTGCCTAACATATTATGCGAATAATAACAATAAATCATCAGAAAACTATTCTAAAATGAGAAAGCAATGTATGATTTACTATAGCTAGAATTAATAGAATGGTTCTCCAAAACCAAAAACAAATGTGCAGAAAAATATCAAAAAACTCACCTAGACTCTCGAGCATACCATCAACTGTCTCAGGACTGGCAGTGACCAGCGCCCCATGACTTAAATTGCTTCTAAATGCTTGATAGGAAGCTGATGCTAATCTTTTTGGATCCAGCAAAGATATGCACACAGACAACGAGTGAACGAGAACGGATTTGGGTCTGGATTCTTCAAGAGCGTGATGGAACAACCTCCCAACAAAACTGAAATTTCATATGAAATGACAAATAGAGATATAAGTTGTGATAAGAAAAGGTACATAACAAAGACCTACATTTATGGATTCAGGCTTCTGTAGTATATGACTAGACTGCACTTTTACACACTTTCAGACTTCTTTCATAGGATAAAACTGCATTTTTATAATATCGAACAAAGATAGACAATGGAGACCTTGGGCTGCATATCTTTGCAGCAAGAGAAGGAGGTGCGCATCGAGTCACTGAACAGAGAATTTCTGCAGCATTTGCATGCACTTCAGGAGAATCCTGCTTGTTCAAAAGAGAAAAACATATATGTCAAAAAAGAGAGTAAAACATAAAATTTTCCGGCTAGGAAACATATATATAAAAGATTCCCACTGTGAATTAGAGTATTTAATCATCCAAACATTCAAATACCTCACATACAACCCTGTAACGCTACTGCACTACCATATGGTACTTGCTACTAATATGAAGCCTTGTTAGCAGAGACGTTACCAAAGGACGGTATTATAGTCCAAACTCTCCCTGCACCCAGCCACTAGAAATAGTCGAAGTCAGTGCTGCACTACGCACCAGCCATCTCAGCTCCTTTGAGCCAGCATCTTATAGTTATACTTGATGCCGCGACAATAAAATAGAACTATCAGGCAGAAATGATGCTACCCATAGTCAGCAGTGTGGCTTGCTGACACTATACAATGTACGTGCTTCAAGGTTCCAATGTCTGCATCATTTGATTGCGGAAGCAACTTAAGAAGGCGAGAAATAAGATGATCAAGTTATCATAAAACATTAGTGGTTTATGGTCTATCGGCCGCAACATGTCCAAGGGAATCAGAGGAAAAGATCAGACTGGGAAGAGCACATTTTTCACGGCATGAATTGGAAAGTATTTACTCGATGACTTATCATAAGAAATATCCAAGTCATGTACGATCAGGCACAAACTGCTTTATAAATAGGTAGACCACCAAGGGACTACTATCCAGCCCCGCCATGGTCAACGATTCGGTACAACCCTACATTAGCACCTAGTGTTTTTCTTCCATAACCCTCTTATGAAACTGTCACGGGAAACAAAGTTTGCCCAATTTTGAGATTTTTGGGGGGCTTGGGGGGGGGGGGGGGGGTGTTAAGGCTCTATTTCATTGCTGTAATGTTGAGGTCTTTTGAAAATGTAACCAAAAGTCGCCATCCCCTATATCAAATTTGGTGTTCCAGTTCCAACAAATATTAACTGCATGCTACCCAAAAGCCCTGGCGCAGCGGTAAAGCTGTTGCTTTGTGACTGAGGTCACAGGTTTGAGTCTTAGAAATAGCCTCTTCTAGAAATGCAGGGAAAGGCTGCATACAAAAGAACCAAAGTGGTTGGACCCTTCCCCGGACCTTGCACAAGTGGGAGCTATGTGCACCGGACTGCCTTTCGTTTTATGCTACCCAAAATGCTCTATCCCCTATCTCACATCTGATATATTGTGTCAATGAGTCAATGTTAATATTGTATATCTCAGATGGTTTCTGTCACATCAACTGCAAGCTAAGTTTAAATATTATAAAAAAAAAACTTGACCAACCTAGGAGGAACTAGCTAAGTTTAAATATTACCTAACAGATTAACAAATAACTTAAATAAAAATGTCTTCATAAAAAAATAAATACTAGCATTTGCTTGCAACTTATTCTAATAATATCTGCTTGCAATTTCTTTTCTTCTCAATGAATTATAAGAAAAATGACACCACCTAAAATTCCACATCAAATGGTAACTACCTTTACACATTGCACAAATACTTTTCTGGACACTCAAGTTTTGGTGACTTACCGATGAGCTAAACTTGTCTGCTATCATTTCAAGAACATCTGTATTTTCTAACCACTGCAATGCATCTCCATAGTTTGAATATATTGTCTCATCAGCGCCAATCAGTCGTATCAGCACCTAACGTATTAGAGGACAATATCAAGCGAATGCAACCAATAAAACATTAATTTGCAAGCAATTCTTGATAAAAGCTGACCTCCATTATTGATGTTATGCCGATCAGGTCAACAAGCTGTGCAACTATCTCTGGATGCCCCTATATATATAATAGTGTCATAATGTATTGAGATACTCAAGAGATTACAGGATTGTAGCATAAGCTCATTGCCTGTACAACATAGAGCTTTGACACAGTAGAACAGTAAAGAAGCTAAAAAATGTACAAAATTCAATGTTCACCTAAACGGGTTTACAAGGCCGTTTAAACCTGTTTAGTCGTTAAACGGAGGGTCTCCATTTAGGCTGTTCAGGCCGTTTAAACCGTTTATTTCAGTTTTGAGATTGATTAAACCGGTTTAAACTCCTGCTTAAACTGAAAAAAAACAACACTAAACAGTGGGTCACCGTCTAACTACCATTTACTGTTTAGGAAAACATTGACAAAATTCAATTGATATTGTATAACAAGGCTGACAATATTTTCAAAAACAAAGGGGAACAAGATCAGTGATAAGCATCGCACATTTCTTAATGGCAATTAACAAATTATCTCATTCATAAAAGAAAGATGAGCAATACCTGAACGTAATTCATAAGTTGTGCAGTCTTCCGGAGCATCAAACATATAACCACCTATAGAATAGTAATTAATTGAATTAGATATATGTACTTTGGACAAAAACTAAAAAAATTTGGCAAATCACAATGTCTGATAGGAATATGAAATATCATCTTATAGTCTTATGTAATTGGATTGTTAAGATATAAAATAATTAATTACCTTACTGAAGTAACCAGATAATAATGTGCTGTGCGGATGATCAGGTTTCACAAATGAGAAAAGCAAGTCCATTAGCTGCAACAGAGAAAGGGGAAATGGCAAACAACATAAGCTACAATGAATATGTGAACCTGCGAATAAAATTATCCCAAGCAAACGGTGTAAAAAAGGGTCTTAATACAATATAAGTATGCTAACCTCTTCATCCTCTACAAGGGTCCTCAAAATGACATCAATTTCACAAGTAAATATCTCACAAGCAATAAACGGAAACCTACAAGGAATTAGAAGGATGAGAAGATCAGATTTCACTTTTCACATAAAATGACGGTCAAAAATTAAAGACAATGACATACTTGAAAGAACGTTTCTTTTCAGCATCCTCTGGAACTTCTTCAACAACATAACGGAGCAATTGTTCCACCTGGGCCTTGTCTCGCAGACTACAAATTGTGTTTCAAGCATTATGTGGGGTAATAGTTACTATAGAGTATAAAAAAAACATTCATTTTGTAATGCTCGATAAAATGTAACTCAACAGGATAGTAAAACGTACATCCATAGTACTAGATCCTATATTGAACAACACTGATAATATGAATAAACAGTTTATGTGACCACAAAACAATAAAATTGCTTCTAAGCAAACACAAAAAAAAAATGCAGATGTATAATACATTGCTAAGAGCCCAAAGGAGAACAGATGGAAGCAACCTTTCGTGTGTGTATGAGTGGGCATTTTGCCTTCAATATGGATGGGATTTCAACAGTACAGATGCAGCAACCATTAAACGCAGAAACATACACAAATATCTTACAAATGACAGAATTCATCCGTCACTATTAGATAGCATAGAGTATCTTGTGCAAAAGCATTAGAAGCAATGCAAGATGCTTCGCTGCAATTCACTCAAGAAATTTAAAAATGAATGGTAAATTGCATTAGCAGATTACATGTTACCCATGGGACTGAAACAAAACCAAAAAAGATTTGTTAGAAAATTACAAGTTTATGAGCCGTGAATTCAGTGCTTTACACTCCTGAATGATTTCATCCTCATCAAGAAGCTCTTCCAGTGTAAAATTTTCTTTGTCCAGAATTGTATCCACCTAAAACAACAAAATTTAAATTAGCCAGGTGAGAAAATATCTCATTACATGAAAAACAACATAAGAACTTAAGGTATTAAGAGCTACTCTTTACAGAGGACACAAAATGAGGATGGTATTACAGACTACACATAACCTAGAGTATGCTAGTCAAAAAAATCTGAACAATTCTCATCCATAATAATGAAACAAAAAAATGAGTGAGTCAATGAGCACGTTGCCATTAACAGAACTACAAAAGGAGAAAAAGGAAAGTTACAGTACAACATTCCACCACGCATACAAAATCTTTTGCAACAGCATCAGTGCTAGGAATCTTTCAGTTCACATTTGATTGTTGGTAACAAGTGTTCTGCTACTAACAGCAGCAACAAAAGAAATGTCTATCAAACAGCGCCCTACAGAAGATAAGAAGTTTCACAGATATAGATCAAAGACTCCTCTGAATGATGGAATGAAAGTATGAAACTTCTACCATAGATTAATCCAGCCTCCTCCCAAGGAAATCTACACCAAAGTCCGAAACCTAGCCACGTCCTTCATTTCAGCAACATGCTCTAATAATCCACAGGACATGTAGCCACCAACGGAAACCGCAGCACACAGACATACAGTAGCTCCACCACTAACTCCCCGGGGAAAAATATTCAAGAATAAGTGAGCATTACAACCGGCATCCGCATCCAAATTCAACCGACTCCAGCAAATAAAATCCAAGCCCGCAAACGGCTCCACGGCAAAACCCGCGCTCACAGCCACAGCGTCTCACACGTGCACGCACCAACACGAGACTGGGAAGGAGGAGGAGTGACTCACGGGCGAGGCCGCGGAGAGGCCGGTCATGCGCCAGAACATGGCTGCGACGGCGGTGGAGGAGCCAGCAGCGGCGGCGGCGGATCTAGGGTTTGCGACGGCAGGGATGGCAAATCCGCTGGCCGGGCCGCGCGAATCCGGGCGGCGGCGGCCGAGCTGAGCGGCCGGGGAGGGCGGGGCGGATCGGGAGGCAGGCGGGCGGATCGAATTGGGATCGCGAGGTGGGGGAGGGAGGGAGGCGCACGCACGCACGCACGAGAGGATGAAAAAGAGCACGCTTCTCTATTTGGGCTTCCACCGTTTGGGTAAGTACGATTTGGGTTGCATTGGCTCGTGTTTGGTTCAGAGTTTAAAAAGTTAGCTTTTAAAATATTAAAAAGATAGTTTTTGAGAAAATAAACTAAAAGCTAAAAAGCTCATTTAAAACTGTTTTTTTTCTTTTAATGTGCTGTCACTCCCCAAATTTTGCAATTTGAGGACGTGAACCTTTTCAATTATAAAAAGTAAAATTTTTTATTATTTTGAGGATTTTATCTATTTATTTATTTGTTTTTTTCTTGAAAATAAAGGCTTAAGTGTTTGTTTAGTAATTAACTTGTTTCAATCAAATGATTTTTATTTATTTTTAAAAAGTAAGTTTATTTGGAAAAAATGACGAGGTGTTTTCTCTAAATTTGATTTTCGAAAATATATCTTTAAAACATGATTTTATTTTGAACTTTGATTTTAATTGGAAACCATCAAATGAAGTAAAATGAATCTATCTCAAATTATTTTACTGTTTTAGAAATAATCTAGTAAGATGATTTTTTGTATTTAGAAGCAAGCTTTATTTGATTCAAAAAAGAGATGTTTTCTCATAATTTTAATTTCCGAAAAGATATCTTAAAAATATTATTTTATTGTGAAATGTGGTTGTATTTGAAAAGGTTTCAAATAATGCATGAAATGAATTTATCTCAAATACTTTCAAATGAATTCTTCTATTATGTTATAAGAAATAAGTGGATAAAATAAAGAATAAAGGAAAACAAATGGAAAGAAAAGATGTTTTCTCAAATTTTGGATTTTAGAAAAAAGATGTCCTAAAATATGTTTTTATTTGAAAGGGTTCAAATAAGGTAAAATGAATTTATCTCAACAACTTATAAATGAATTCTCTAATTCCGTAATTTTGAAATAATCTGATCTGATGAGAACAATAACAAAAGAACTAAAAGAGAAATAGAAAAAAAAACAAAAAACAGAATAAAACTCTCTGGGCCGAATTTCTTCTTCTCAAGCCTAGCCGGCCACCCCCTTACTTTTCCACAATTCAGCCCATCTAGCCCAGCCGCCCTCCCTTCTCCTCCCTCCACTCACTTACACACGGGGTCCGCGTGTCATCTCCAACCTCCAACCACCGCCCCAACCTACTCCATCTGCAACACGCGCGCCGCCCAATGGAGCCCCGATTTCCGCGAGATTTCTCCCCCAACCGCGCCCCCCAACTTCCCCCCCCCCCACTCGGACGCCACTCTCCCCTACAAATACCGCGCCGCTTGGCTCTCTCTCGCCTCCCAAACCCTAGCCTACCACCCTCGTCGTCACGACCTCATCTCGGAGCCACCCCAGCCGCACTGACCCATGCCGCTAGTCTCCAAGCCTCGCCGTCCAAGCCTCGTCGAGCGCCGCCACTCGGAGGAGCCCCACGACGCCGCCGAAGCCGCTGCCGAACACCTCCCTGTCGCGCCCCGATCTCCAGCTATCCTTGTCGCAGTTCGAGCCCACGGTGAGGTTCTCCACAAGCTCCTATTTGTCCTCCCCTTGTTTTCGACGATAATTAGTCACCGGAACCCCGACCGAAACTAAAGGACAAGATTGAGCCCCGTCACCTACAAAGATCCGATCCATCCATTTTGAAATCTAGAGCTCAGATTAATTCTTAATTTCCCGAATACAAATAAAAGCAACACCTTATTACATCAGCATGATGTCCTGCTGACGTCAGCGCATCAGATTAATTAAAATTAATTAGGAATTAAGGATAACTAATTTCAAATTAATCTGTTAATTAATAAATATAATAATAATATAATTTATAATATTATTAATAAAAAAATAATTATAATAATTATTTAATAGTTAATTAATTATATAAATTTTAGAGAAAAGCCTCTGTACTTTTATTTAAATACAAAATAGTCCCTGCTTAAGACAATATACATTTTAGCCCCTGAACTTTTCCGTAATTACTTTTCAGTCCTTAATTAATTCTAAAAATGGCACTTAGGTCCCTAGAAATTAATTTTAATTAGATATTAGTCCATGTTAAGTATAATATTAATAACAATGATAAATAATTCTAACATAGATAATAAAAATAATAATTTTGATAGTGTTTAATAAGTATAATTATAGTGATAGTAAATATTAATATTATTAGTTAATAATAATTATACTAATAAGTTTATTTATGAATAATAATTTTAATAATAGTAGAAAAGATAACATTATTAATACTAATACTAATATAATACTAATAAATTTATTTATAACAATAGTATCTTTACATTAATATAGAAATATTATAATATTGTCAATAATAATACTATTATTAAGGATAATATTAATATAAATAATAATGATATTGATATCTTTTTTAAAATAACTTTAGTAAATTATTAAATACTCACTATCATCAATTAATAAATTCCATTCCAACCCTGTTTTATATTAATTAATACATCTTACTGTTTTAATTTAATAATTTACACCCAAGCCCTTAGAACTTTAATTTAATTACAGATTGGACCCTGAAACTTATAAACGTCGTAACTTTTGAACCATAACTCCGATTTATGTGAATTTTATACCAAAATGATCGTATCAAAATAACCTATGCCTTCATAACATTATCCTATTGATTCTATTCTGTTGTATGCATAGTTGTGATTGAATTGTGTTTTCTTGTTTGTCGTGCCCACGCGCTTAGACGAATCAACTTCGGATCCGCTTTGCGAGGACTTCAAGAATCGACAACTTCAAGATTATTGAGCAGCATTACAATTACAAAGGCAAGTGTCCTTGAGCATAACAAAACCCTATCTTATAGATTGCGTGCTTGTGTCAAGTTGAATGCACACCTATTAATAGAAATTCGCCTAGTCTTTCCTTATCATGCATTGTCGCCCTAGTTTACCTTTTTATTGGGTAGATTACATGCTTAGCTTGCTGTTGTCGGGATGGGTGATATTAATTTGATTTATTATCATACTTGCTTCACGAGGATTAATGGGTTATTTAATAGTAACTTAGAGATTGGTGATTTGAGGGATATGGTTGGTGTAGAGCTGTATGCGGGGTTACCGGCACTGTCCTCTAGTATGTTATCTTCTCAAATATAAGGACCAGTTCGTGGAGCGACCACCCATGTGTTACCGTACAACCACGAGCCAAGAATGGGCGCGGCCTGGCGTAGTAAGTGGTGGAGACGAGTTCTGTGCGTGCCAATCGCTGGAGTGGAGAAAGTGGGTTACGCCTGGATCCGCCTAGAGAGAGATGTGTGAGGAAGAGAGGGTTACTCCCGGTAACCATCTGGCACAAGAGGTGGCCTTTCCAAGGTTACGGTTAGTGCCTTATTAGGTAAAACCTCAGTGGGTACGTACAAGCTGGTGGAAGCTATGGAAAAGCCTTGAAGTGATCTCTTGGCCCTCACACCAAAAGAAGTGTGCGAGTGCGGAGCTAGCACAGGCATAATGAAAATTCTTTAGTCCAGCTGTAAACAGGGGATGAAATCACTTCTCGTAGGGAATTGTGTACAACCTCTGCAAAGTTAAAACTGTCATGACAGCCGTGCTCACGATCACGAACATTGCATGGACCCTCACATGATTAGTAGGATTTTGATATGGTTTGGTTGGTGATCACAGTGGGAGACTGTGATTGGTTCTGATGTTGGTGCTGCAGCCAGGTAGGCTGTAGGCATGTTGGTCTATAGGTGCGATGTCTATCATTTAGTAATTAGGTGCTTAATAGAAAGTGTGTCTTTATTGTGTTCTTTTATGCAAAAGAACCATGTATAGCTTATCTTTGCTTATTGTCACATGTCATCTTTTCCCACACTTGCTGAGTACATCCCGTACTCGACCTTGCCTTTATCAATGCTGCTTAGTAGAAAGAAAAGTTCCAGAGGACATTGATGACACAAGAGTTGAAGTCTAGGCGTGCCGTCTCTCCGGTCGACTGCTTGTAGAAGCTACCCTACGCTTGGTTTTCTTTTTCGCTGTAACTCGGTAATCGTTTTTCTTTCTTTTATTCGTGACATTGTTCTGTTTTACTATTAATAAAGTCACTTTATGTGTGAAACTTGACTCCTGGGTACACATAAAGGGTCACTTGGTTTTAGCTTAAAGCCGGGTGTGACAGATGTGGTATCAGAGCCGTGTTGACTGTAGGACGATGCCTAGCTAGAAATGGACGAATTTGAAAGTGTATTTTATAAAACCTTTGCCTCTTTATCACTCCTTGATTATTATTTTCTTTTCTTTTAAAATAAAACGCTTTGTGCTTTGCCCCAACCATTAGCTTGTAAGATGTTTCTCTTTGTGCCTAACCTCTCCTATGCCTTCCATTGCAAGTAAGGTGAGGATGTCCCAAAGTTGTGGAAGTATGCGATGTAGTTCCGTTGAATGTTTGATTGTGCCAAATTGTGTAATCGAGCGGTAGCTTATCCTTGAACCATCCCAACCCTTCGTTGCGTTGGCCTACTCAAGAGGAATCGTCAACAGGAAATCAAGAACAACAACTACAGTTGAAGACCTCCCTACATGAAGAAGAGAAGAGCACCCACCAGAAGTTGCAGATGAAGCCCTAGACGTCATCACGTTTTGTTTTCTTGATGATCTGTTTGCTTGTGTGTTTTTCTTGTTTGAATGCTTGAGCCACCCTTGTCAGCGTGAAGCTCGTCAACGACTCAAGCGCCAAAGATCTTCTGTCGAAGACCTCGCCTCAAGTCATTCGAACTCATTGAGCAAAGAAGCATTAGAAGACAACCCGAGTTGCTTGTGTGTTGTGTGCATCTTTTCCTTGATCATACATCATCATAGATGCAAATAAATAAATAAAGGAATAAACAAAAATAAATAAATAAATAATAGAACATCTTCCCAATTCATTAAACCCTCATCCAAGTAATCAAAATTGTGCACTTTTAATGTAAATCTTCCTACCCAACCTTATAGAATCTCACGGCGAGATTCCTGTTAAGGGGGGTAGTGTGTCATGTCGAAAACTTTCAATACGACGATATGGATAATTCTTAATAAAAAAAATTAATTTTTTTTTGCAATTTCAATTTTAAACTGTGATTTAAAATATTTTGAAAATAAGTTTTAATACTTTCTTATTATTATTATTTAACATGGTTTTATAAAATGGGTTTGTTTTAATTTAAAGGCATGTTTATTTCATTTATAATTTAAAAAAAGTGTGTTTCTTCAATTCTCAAAAAAGATTTTATTAAAATTATAAAATAAATTTGAATTATCAAATAAAACTTTTGAGTATTACAGAGCTTTTTAAATGAATTCTCTATACTAAAGAAAATTGAGTTTTACTTATTTTTAAGTTCAAGCTGTATTTAAATTATCTTGAAAAAAAGAG
>BCLG01000402.1:30565-40858 GCA_001602295.1 Zoysia matrella | reverse complement strand
ATTTTACATAACTATATTAATTTTGAAAAAAAAGAGAAAAAAATTATTTAAAGAATTTTATTTATTTTGAATTTTAAAGTTGTGTTTAAATTATCCTGAAAGTAAATTTTCTTATCTGTTAACAATTTTTTATAAAAAGGGTCTGTTTTCATTTTAAAGTCATGTTTATTTCATTTATAAAATAGTATGTTTCCTTTAATTTCATAAAAGGGTTCTTAAATTGAAAAAAAAATGGATTATCAAATAAAGCCTTTAAATGTTCCAAATTCTTTTCCAATAAATTTTTCCATATTAAAATAATTGAAATGGTTTTAAAATAAAAAGGGAATTCAACTCTTATCCAACAGAATCTCGGGACGAGATTCCTGTTAAGAGGGGTAGTTTGTCACACCCCAAATTTTCTAATTTGGGGATATGAACCTTTTCAATTATAAAAAGTAAAAATTTTAATTATTTTGAGGATTTTATCCATTTATTTAATTGGTTTTTTCTTGAAAATAAAGGCTTAAGTGTTTGTTTAATAATTAACTTGCTTAAATCAAATGATTTTAATTTATTTTTAAAAAGTAAGTTATTTTGAAAAAAAATGATGAGGTGTTTTCTTTAAATTTGATTTTTGAAAATATATCCTTAAAACATGATTTTATTTTGAACTTTGATTTTAATTGGAAACCTTCAAATGAAGTAAAATGAATCTTTCTCAAATTATTTTTCTGTTTTGGAAATAATCTAGTAAAATGATTTTAGGTATTTGGAAGCAAGCTTTATTTGATTAAATAAAGGGATGTTTTCTCATAATTTTAATTTTCGAAAAGATATCTTGAAAATATTATTTTATTAGGAAATTTGGTTGTATTTAAAAAGGTTTCAAATAATGTGTGAAATGAATTTATCTCAAATACTTTCAAATGAATTCTTCTATTATTTTATAAGAAATAATTGGATAAAAGAAATAAAATAAACAATAAAGGAAAACAAATGGAAAGAAAAGATGTTTTCTCAAATTTTGGATTTTAGAAAAAGATGTTCTGTGCGTGCAACCGGTGGAGCGAGAAAAGCTTGTTACGCCATGATCCGCCTGGAGAGAGATGGGTGGGGAAGGGAGGGTTACTCTCGGGAACCATCTGGCATAAGAGGGGGTCTTTCTAAGGTTACGGTTAGTGCCTTATTAAGTGAAACCTCAGTGGGCACGTACAAGCTGGTGGAAGCCATGAAAAAGGCTTGAAGTGATCTCTTGACCCTCACACCAAAGGAAGTCTGCGAGTGCGGAGCTGGCACAGGCATAATGGAGATTCTTTAGTCCACCTAAAAATAGGGAATGAAATCACTTCTCGTGGGGAATTGTGTACAACCCCTGCAGAGATAAAACTGTCATGACAGTTGTGCTCACGGTCATGAGCATTGCATAGACACTCACATGATTAGTGGAATTTTGATATGGTTTGGTTGGCGATCAAAGTGGGAGACTGTGATTGGTTCTAATGTTGGTGCTGCAGCCGGGTAGGCTGTAAGCATGTTGGTCTATAGGTGCGATGTCTATCATTTAATAATTAGGTGCTTAATAGGAAGTGTGTCTCTATTGTGTGCTTTTATAAAAAAAAACATGTATAGCTTATCATTGCTTATTGCCACATGTCATCTTTTCTCACACTTGCTGAGTACATCTCGTACTCAACCTTACTTTTATCAATGCTGCTCAGTAGAAAGAAAAGTTTCAGAGAACATTGATGACACAAGAGTTGAAGTTTATGCGTGTCGTCTCTCCGGTCGACTGCCTGTGGAAGCTGCCCTACGCTTGGTTTTCTTTTTCGTTGTAATTCGGTAATCATTTTTCTTTTTCTTTATTTATGGCATTGTTCTATTTTAAAGTCACTTTATATGTGAAACTTGACTCCTGGGCACACATAAAGTCCTGGGCACACATAAAGGGTCATTTGGTTTTAGCCTTAAAATCGGATGTGACATGTGCAGAGAAGCTAAGTATATATTGCAAAAGCCAACAGTCACTGCTCCATCAGCCAGCTTTTCAACTAGCTATCAGCCAGCTTTTTTAAAAGCTCAAAAGCTCCGGCTCAAACAAAAGGCCCTTACTTTCGCTCGGCCAGACAAGGCATGACGGTGATCGCTCAATGATTTGTCCTATTTCTTTTTTTCTTGTCAACAGTAAATATGTGACTACTCATTTCTCTGTTTTTATGTGAGTAAGAATATGGTATTTGGCAAACGGGAAATATTTAATGAGTTTGAGATTGAAAAATAGATGAATGATTGAAATTTAAGAAGATGGATAAATGAAAGGTGTGACTGGAACCCAAACCTCTTCCCAAACCCAATCCCACACTCTATTTCTTCGTTCCCAAACAACACCGAAGTGATTGGAACCTTTTTATTGGAGAAGCGTAAGTTTTCACTTAGCTATCATCTTGACTGTGATATTTCATCATCACTTATGTAAAGAGTAAACATTTGGGTTGTTATAGTCCTAAAAT
Organism: Zoysia matrella; assembly: GCA_001602295.1. NCBI lineage: Eukaryota > Viridiplantae > Streptophyta > Magnoliopsida > Poales > Poaceae > Zoysia > Zoysia matrella. The sequence continues at coordinate 38,369 of BCLG01000402.1, read as the reverse complement.
AAAATGATGAATAGAATTTATCAATCACTTACATGTGTATATATTTACCAAATACAACAATACAACACACAATAGCTTTTCAATAATATGCAAATTTTACATTACATAAGCAATTTCTCGACAGAAACATTATTGATCAATAACATGTGTATTTATCAAATGCAACAGTACAACACTCAGTATTTTTCCAATAATATGCAAAGTTTACATTACATAAAAAATTTCTCAACAGAAACACAAAATACTCCCTACGTTCCTTTTTCTATTTGACACTGACTAGTTTAGTTTTGAACTGCATGGCGTCAAATGTAGAAAAATAGTAGTATATCCCAGGAAGAATCGAGAGTACATAGCATAGTTAGAGGCTGTTTGTTATGGATTATCGTATAGATTCTGCAAGAAGTACACAGACGACTCTAGAAGAAGTGTTTATATATTCACTCCTCAAAAAACACTTCTCTAATAGGCAAAAACACTAAAATGTAGTTTGTTATGGATTATTCACTCATTGGGAACACAATAAAAAATGTTTTACCAAACTATTTAAAAGTGCTTTTTTATAGAGAATATATTTTATTTTTCTGAGAAGCTCTTCTCGTAGAGAATATGTTTTCAAATAATCTATACCAAATGAGACCATAATGCACGAGCAAAAGATGTTTTGCGTACTATTCCTTTCACCGAAATCATCAAGTGATATGCTTATTGATTAACCAAATCATTTTTGGAATAAGTTACCCAACCAAATGGCAAGTGAAAATACTAACATAAATGCTCGAAACAATTTGTCTACCATGTACTCCCTTTGTATTTTTTAATATTGACGTTCGGACAAGAACACTTTGTTTTCTAGTTCAAACTTCAATAAATTATGTCCGGAGGTAGTAACAGTGATCGGTCATGAAACATTTTTTTCTTAGTTTTACTGAAGGCTAAATCAACATTGATCAGTTGATCTTCTGCGGCTGCAGATACCCGCACTGGCAGGAGGGCGCCGCATCGAGGCTTGGAGCAACGGTTGCACATGCACCATAGATCTTTTGGAGAATAAAAAATAAGGTGGTCCATTCAAACTTTCTACAGCCTTCAGAATTCAGATCCAATCGTATGCTTGCCATGTTACCACTCACATGATCCTAGCCGAAATTCAAAAAATGTGGAAAAGCTTTGCTAGTTTACATTTCTCATCGTAAAATTTATCCTAAAAGTTTTATTTCTCCAAATAATGGAGTTACATTAACTCAAATATTTTTCTTGTTTAATTTGTGAAGTTTAGCCTTTGTTACATATTTCAGTATTACCAACATGCAAATTATGCACTTCAAACTTTTCTAGTGGACAATACTATGAAGAGACCCTTAACTTGCCTGCACTTAAATAACTTACCAGTATCTATAAATTCTTTATAACTACTCCCTCTGTCCCAAATTATAAATCACTCTGGACTTTAAAAAATCTCTCACTAGATAATTTTTTTCTTCCCAATACATCTCCACTTTATATCTTTCCTCTCATTTTCAGAATATTCTAACTTTTCTACTTTTCTTAATTCTCATTCCCGTGCCTAGACCCAAAATAATTTATAAAAAGGAACGGATAGAGTATATGCCTATTTGCAAACTGACATCAGTTGGTTAAAATCTATAGGTCTGAGGAATCTAACGAGAGTTCAATCCTAACATGCACAAATTATCAGTATAAACTTTTTATGCCTATTTTGCAAGCGGTTATCAAAATATCCGGCTTTGCCTTGTAGTTCCTCAAATCAATATATTGAACACAATAATTAAAACTTATGGGATAACCATTTTCCTATTGCTAACACTTCGAAAACCTACTTGCAATTTAGACATCACCACCAAAACAATAAAAAATGCTTTTGAGAATACATTAGACAGTCTGCAGCTGGAACCAGGGGTAGTGACTGAGAGCATGGACCAAATCTTAACCTGATGAAGAAAAAAATAACACAGGTTCCAACGAAATCAAAAGATTTCATACTAAAATGGTGCATCTTCTCCATCAAATCACAAACACATATTGAATGGGAAAATTACTTTTCAGGTACCATTCAAGAAATACACTGGACTCCTGTACTTTTTTTTAATCGAACATGTAGGAGAGCTACGCATCATTTTGGGATAGTGCCCACACATGAACACTCCTTTCACCGTCACCCACACACCCATAAACTCAGGCTACATGCATGTTGTTGACACTCAAATTTTGCATCTCGGGAAGATTGGAAATTCACGTTTGATAGGTTGAATATAGTAGATGTTTAAATTTCGATCGGTAATAGTTATTTTGTAAGAATTATTTTTCAACATATTTTTCGGGACGTGAAAGATATTTTTGAAGAGTTTAGCTAAATTCTGCTAAAGAAGGAAAGAAGTTCTTAAAAAGACAAGAATATGAAGTCAAATACAAGATTTGAAGGTTTCAAAAGTAGATCTCGTCGAGACGATCAAAACAAATATATGAATCACCTAAATTGGAGCCCGAAAGAGGAAATCACGGTCTTAACAAAAATAGCTGCAACAGGGTCGACTCCGACAGACCCCTTTCTGGAATAGCATTTTTGGACACCCGGAGTGTCCGGCAAGGTACCAAAATGTCCAGCCAAGGGCTAGAGACTCCGGCCGACCCTCTTCTGAAACCGCATTTTAAACCCTCGGAGGGTCCGACAATGTGTCGGAACGTCCGGTATCAGAGTGTCCAGCCTAGAGCCAGAGTATCCGGTACCCGAAACCTGTTTTTGGTCGTTTTAACACCAAATCAAAGCTAATTTGTTTCCTAATCAAGAAGATTCGTGGCTGCACGGGGTAAGACCACCCCACATTTATATAAAGAGGCATAAGGCCGATTGAGGAGGTATTCTAATCGAACCTATCATTTACCTTTACATTTTCATTCTCTCCAAACTCTAATCCTCTCCCTCGAACCCCTTGTTGTTCTTCCTTCATCCCGGCGACGACCGAGTGCGATCCGGCTGGCCTGATCAAGCCCGGATCAACCTTAAGACGATCTTCCTCCAACGGGGTCCTTCCGAGGCGGAGTTGTCTAGGTGCTGTCCAAACTCGACGTTGAAGAAGCGCTGTCGTTCTCGCACACAGACGTGCGAGCTGTGTGTTGGCCCAGACCCGATTTTGGCGTCAACACACTTTTTAGCGACTCCGCTAGGGATGGGTGATTCTGGTTGCACAAACCGAGTCGTCGTTTTCCACCATGACCTCCGAGGTCTCCATAACGAACATTGTCATGCCATCCTTTAAGGAATTGCCCGAGGAGGCATGCAAGGCGTTCCTACAGCGCCGAAAGGCCTCCGAAGAGGCGCGCAAGGCGCGAGAGCTGCAGGAGTACTTGGCGTGTTTCAAGAAGGACCGTCAAGACGCGATCTCTAAAGTGAAGGAGCCTGTTCTTCCGACTATCGTCGACGACGCGGCCATGGGTGCTGCCAATGTGAGAACATCTTCGCACCCTTCCGTTACTTTTAAAGACATTTTATATTATTTTGTCGATTTAAAAAAGGTCTTGAATAATGATATGCAATATATGATTCAAAAAAACCTAGCCAAGTCATCTAAAAATACTAGTATTGCATTATCTTCTCATATTGCGCATGTAGGTCCTTCTACTAGTACATCGGCACCCGCTATATCTAGTGTAGAACAACCTCCGTATGGCAATGCCATTGAACTCGTTTAGTGGATAAACCAGTTTTTCATCTCATGCACAAACTAATGCTTTGTTAGTGTCTCCCGCTAGCGTAGAGCCAATCACTAGCATCCCCAATCCGGCTACAAGCTGATTGAATGAATTGGCTAATTTTGTTTCTCCTTACCGTACCGTTGCATATAGCACACTACCTATCTCACCAAGCAGTACGGTATCCTTCATGGCACCATCCCTAATGAATTATTTAGCGCCGTGAAAATGAGCACGCATCCCTCACCATCGGACACATCCACTAGGCCACCCATTGCCAACATAAAAGAGTGCATGGCTCGCATTAAGAAAGATTTAAACAAACAATTTCGTGAAATGCTAGGGGTAGACCTCAAGAAGAGATCGAATTTATCAAAAATCGTACCCCACATATTTTGATTCGGTCACTTATCCTAGCGGGTGGCGCGTGCCCGACTTCGTCAAATTCGATGGCGAAGATAGTAACACCACGTGGGAGCACGTTAGCCACTACATCACGCAACTAAGAGAAGCGGGTTCTAGTGAGGCATTGGAAGTACGATTGTTTTCTTTATCATTAACCGAAATCGCTTTTTCATGGTTTTCATCATTGTCCTCGAGTTCCATCTATACATGGGAGTATTTAGAGCGTGAATTTCACGACCACTTTTACTCCGGGGACAACGAATTGAAGTTGTCACATTTGACATTGGTTAGGCAAGGAAAAGACGAACCCACCGTTGATTATCTTCGACGGTTTAGAGATTTTAAGAACTGATGTTTTAATTTAACAATTTTTGAAAAAGATCTAGCCGATCTAGCTTTTAATGGTTGACGGTCGCACCTTAGAGAGAAGTTGAAGAGGCACGACTTTATTACACTTGCTCACCTCCAACAAAGGGCTTCGGCTTAAGAAAACCTAAGTAAAGAAATAAAGCATGATTACAAAACCCGCCACAGCGTGCACGAGTCGGATAGCTTCGATGATGATTCCAATGACATTTTGGCTGCCGAGTTTGTTTGGCCATCTAAGGCCAAATCATTTGCTTGTGATTCGCTCAAACTAGTTTATAAGAATCGAAAAGACGATATGAAATACACCTTTGATGTAGTTAAATGCAAAAAAATATTCGATAAGTTACACAAAGGCGGATATATTAAGATTGCATATACTTTGCCTCCGGCGGAAGAGATTAAGCGTAGAGCATATTGTAAATGACATAACTCTTATTCTCATGCTACTAATGATTGCAATATTTTTCGTCGGCAGGTCCAATCGGTCCTTAATGAGAGACGATTGAGTGTTAAGGAGATGCAGATCGACAAGCAGTTGTTCCCCGTCAAAACTCTAGAGCTTAACCCTAATTTGTTGATTCGACCTCATCGAGCTGATACAACCAAGGGAAAGAACGTGATCATCGGGGAATATATGCCTATTTTTCTTCAAGTGAGAAAGGTGCCTCAAGCAAGGTGGTGCTCGAGAAGTCACCCGGTGGTCAAGAGTCTCTTAAGGTCACTGTCTAAAGCTCGAGACCCAGGGGGCAAGTTCCACAACCCAAGATGATAAAGCCAAAAAACCTTGAGGTAGGCAAGTGGAAACTAAACAAAGGTAAGGCCGCGGATAGTGAGATGGGGCTCAAAAGCACCTTCGACTGTCTTATGGCCAAATACAAGAACCAAAAGACTTATTTGAACAATTGGTCTATGAAACGGCTAAGATCACCCCCGAGAGGAGGCAGCCTACCTAGGAAGGAGATGAGGCAAACCGCGGATGTTCGTGGACCTCCTCCTCTTCCTCCCCATGGGTTCGGAGTACCGCCACCATGGTTCTCTTCTATGCCTTGCCCGCTGTTCTCGGTGTGGCATCCATACATGAGACCATGGGTGCCCATGCCACCGATGCCCGTGCCACTGATGCCCGTTTCACTGATGCCATACCCACCATTTCATCCAGATTGGAACGGACCGAAGGGAGATGTCCTCACAAGGCTCTCTGGCCCTATTCTTGATCTGTTGGAGTTTCGATCGATCAAGGTACAAAGAGGGGGCTCTACCACCGCGTATAAACAAGAGTGGCGCCCAAAGCAAGGTAATGAACTTGCCTCTTCCACTTTTGTTCATCAAGAGAACGCATCCTGAGGTGTCGTGAAAATCGGTACAACCGATGTTAAAATTAGGAGAGTCTTCACGGGACCGATCACATTGGATGATCCGGTCGAAAAGGTTTTCCATGATCATGAAGCTAGCAGCAGTAAAAGCTCCTCCAAATATACGCAACCGAGGTGGTGTTGGCTTGGCTTGACCCACACTTAAAGAGAAAACTTCAAAGGTTGCGCCTCCGAAAGATCCGGGAGGAGGAAGCGGAGAAGAAGAGGGACGAGGTTTTTAACAAGATCAAGCCGATGGTCTCTTAAGGTAAGCAGTGGAGAGCTAAGGAGCCCGAGGCTCCCACTCCACCAATGACAGAGGAAGCGGTGGCTACTCCGAAGCCACTGGGTTTGACCGACGCCGTGTTGGGAGAAGGCTCTACAGCACCTTCGCCCACAGGAGACGTCGATATGTTCGAGTTCGATGACGACGAACTCTTGTACTACGAGCCTACACCGGCTCGGGAAGGTATAAAAATTAACACCATTTGCTTGTCTCTTTTCGATTATTCTTTAGTAAAGGAAGAAGAGGTTATGGCACAATTCGATTTTGGACCGAAAAGTGCTATCTTTAAGAAGGCCAAGGAATCGGAGAACTATTTGAAACCCCTCAACGTGAGAGGTCATATTAATGGCACACCGATTTCTCGCATGCTTATAGATGGCGGTGCTATTGTTAATCTAATGCCATATTCTTTGTTAAGAAGCTAGATAAGGCCGATGACGAGCTCATCCGAAGCAACATGACTTTGAACGGTGTCGGAGGAGGAGACCAAAGTGACAATTCGGCTATTTTTGTTTTAAGGTTGGATAGAGCCGAATCAAAGTGTTGGAGAATCTTTTTAGTCATTGCTCATGTGATTCTAGCTCAATATTTTAAAGAAAGTTTAAAGTTCGGCATATAAGTATTTTTATGAGTCATTAAGTTCTATTACTGAACATATTTGATGAGTGTTTAAATGCAGAACGACATAGTTTTGACATAGGTAGAAGAGCATGAGACTTTTATAGCCGATGAGTTGTAACCAACCATCGTTGAGCTACCAATAATTTCGGCACTGAGGGGGCAAAAGACGCTAAGTGAAATATAAGTAAGAAGATGCTATAATAGAAATATTTGTCATGCATGTCAAGCATGCGGTAAAGTGCTTAGTTCCATTCGACTAAAAATATTAATATCATCTTATGAGATAACATGGCCAATGGATTTTTTGTTCATTACTCTAGAATAATTTTGAGTCCAAAGAATGTTTTTTGGTATGTAAACTTTACCCAAAAAACAGAGAGGCATGTGTTAGACACTCAAAATTTGCATCCCGAGAAGATTGGAAATTCATATTTGATAGGCTGAATATAGTAAGAGATGTCTAAATTTCGGTCGGTAATAGTTATTGTAAAATCCCACTTTGAATAAAGATGCAAAATTCCCAAGTTTGGGAATATGGAACCGAGCTCTAGAACAATTTAAAATGACTCAAACCAAGCTTCCAAATTTCATTTGAAATTCAAATTTCAAAAATGAGTTCAAAACTTTTAAAAGAAATATTGCGAAGAAAAATACTCTCTTGGATGGTCTTGTAAATAATTGAATTTTAGAAATTTTTGTAAAATTTTATTCAAAAGTTAAATGGCCCAAGTAAATCATTTCTCTCAAAAGGATTACCTGCTTTCAAAATTTGATGGAATAGAATTTATTTGGAATTTGAACTTGGGCCCAAAATAAAAGTTGTTCATCTCAAAAAGTTCTACCACCCTGCAAAATTTCAAGATTTTTAGAGCTTGGGAAGGTGTGTTTTCAAGCGGAAACAGTGCAGCACAGAAAATCATCAGAGAAAATCAGAAAAATAGAAAAGAAAGCGGGGCCAGCCTGTCAGCCGCACCCCACCGCCCTTCTCCCAGCGGACAGCGCCGGTGCCAGCTGCCGCGCACGCGCTTCTCCGCCCCGCATGCGCGCCACGCGACCCGGACGC
>BCLG01000402.1:7877-29733 GCA_001602295.1 Zoysia matrella | reverse complement strand
GGGCCGCGCTTCCCGCCACGCGCAAGGCCGGCCACTTGGGCCGCCCAGATGGGCCGAGGATTTGTGGCCCAGCACGAATTGGCCCAATAAGGCAGAAAAGTTATTTAATTTGCGAAATTATTTATTCAATTACCAGAAAATAGTTTAAGTTTGTAAAATCCGTAGAAAATTCATCCTAAATCGGAAAATTGTGAAATAAATTTTGTTAGAACCATCTCAACTAAAACTATATTTTGAAGCTAACAAATTTTCATTTTATGAATAGAAATAATTTATTTAATTCAGATCACATTATATTCCATTAATGCATTATCATTATTCATTGGCATGATAAAATCTTAAAAAAAATTCACTTTCATGTTTATTATATTAAACCTTTCGGTTCTGCAAGGTTTCACATTTATTCTCAACTAAAATAATTTTTATAAATGATTTTATTGTGTTCAAATAGTGTTTAATTCATTATAAATTCATTTGACTCCAACAAATTCAGAAAACTTGTCAAAATTTGTTTATAAACTCTGACATTTTGGATAAACTAAATCATGATTTAAACTTTTGAAAACCCTTTCAAAGGAATTTTGCAATCATAATTACTGGTGTTCTTTAAAAATAAAAAGTTATCATCGCATGTGCATAATTCGGCTTATGCGTATCATTTCATGTTAGGAGCCGAGCTAACTGAGGAGGAGTTCGACGACGTCCCGTTCATTGAAGAATCTAACATTGATCATAGCCCAGGCCCAGTGCATTATCCTGTTTTTAAAATATTTACTTTTATCACCTTAGATGGTTAGTTGGTAATGTGCACTAAGTGACAGGAGTTGATTGAAACCGTAGTTGCATTATAAAATCTTACCTTGGGTTAGTATTTTGGTACATGTAACTCGATGTAGAGCTAAGCTAATAGTTCTTTTAACGGTAGAAGTCGAGTGAATAAGTCTTTACTCGCGAGCTATAGGATTGGTACGGGATGGACTATCTTGTCACATGGAATAAATTGGAGACCGGGCAGAGAAGTAGGTGATAACACGGCATGTGTCCATTGCGGATGCATGGCCAATGTGTTGTAGCTCTGTCTGTGTCGATTAAGGACCGTTCGTTGTCGGTCCTATTGAGCAAGTTTGAACAGTACTGATTACATACTGGCTCTATGGGCCTCAGAAAACTGATGTAGCCCAATGTGCGTAGTGATTGGACGTAGCTGAACCTCTCTTCTAGAGATGATAAAAGGGAGAGCTTTGGGGCTAACCATGGATAGACCCGTTGTGGTTATCTCACGGAGGACCACTGCTCGGGAGAGGTGAGCATCGGACCGGCACTATGTATCATTGATGCGAAAGGTTGTCATGTACGGCTTTCGAGAAGCGCGTACATGTCGTGTAATCAGGTTTCTCCAGTTGGATGTAAATCGATTCGAATCGCTGCCCCTCACAGTAACGAGTACCACTTGTCTCTTTGAGTCACATCGAAGTAAGGAGCTAATCAATATAGAATATGACTATGTTTGATCTCTCAGAAACTTCTTGACATTTTTGTATGATATAGTCTTAATGCAAATTAAATTTATCATTTCATAACTTAATATGCCGCTAAAACATGAAAGTAAGGATTCACTCATAGTGCTATCTTTGCAAATAGCCAACCCTGATAAGTCAGCCTTCTTATTTCTAAGAGTCGGCTGTAGATAGCCATTTTGTCGGATAAGTCTTGCTAAGCGTTAGTTGCTCAGGGCTTTGTGGTTGTTGTCTTCTTTTGCTGGTGCTTTCTCTTTCCCTTCTCAGTTCCAGTCAGAAGGAGCAAACTCTTAGGGTGGCTTCGTTTACTGGGAGCCTTGCTCGCCGCATTGAGTGTGTTGTCGCTAGTAGGTACATCGTATGGGCTTGATGTATCCTTTTGCTTAGTATCCAGGATGCCCTTATGTAATAGGTTTGTAGCTTTCGCACTTTAAAAACTTGTGATTTGTAAACTTAAATAACTAGTTTGTAATATATTTTATCGTGCTTGAGCTGTACTGTGGTCTTCGCTTCATCGAGTGACATTCGATATGATCTTGAGGTCGATGGTTCGTATCTCTCGAGGTACAGGCTGTCACAGCTATTTCGTAAGAATTGTTTTCCAACATGTTTTTCAGGACGTGAAAGATATTTTTGAAGAGTTTAGCTAAATTCTACTAAAGAAAGAAAGAAGTGTTTAAAAAGACATGAAGATGAAGTCAAATCCATGATTTAAAAGTTCCAAAACATAACCCTCACCGAGACGATCAAAACGAATATATGGATCACTTAAATTGGAGCCCGGACGAGAAAATCACGGCCTTAACAAAAATGACTGCGACAGGACCGGAGATTACGGCAGACCCCTTTCTGGAATCGTATTTTTGGACCCCTAAAGTGTCCGGCAAAGTACCAGAGTATCCGGCTAAGGGCCGGAGACTCCGATCGACCCCCTTTTGGAACTGCATTTTAGACCCCCGAAGAGTCCGACAATGTGTCGAAACGTTCGGTACCAGAGTGTCCAGCCTATGCCGAAGTAAAACCTGTTTTTGGTTGTTTTAACACCAAATGAAAGCTAATTTGTTTTCTAATTAAGGAGATTCGTAGCTACACGAAGTAAAACCACTCTACCTCTATATAAAGAGGCCTAAGACCGATTGAGGAGGTATTCGAACTTATCATTTACCTTTAAATTTTCGCTTTCTCTAAACGCTAATCCCCTAATTCGACCCCCTTGTTCTTCCTTCATTCCAACGACGACCGAAAGTGGTGATCCGGCTGACCTGACCGAGCTCGAATCAACTCTAACACAATTCATCTCCAACAAAGTACCTACCGAGGCGAAGTTGTTTAGTTGCTGTACAAACCCAACGTTAAAAAAGCGCCGATGTTTTCGTACACGGACATGCGAGCAGTATGTCTCAGACCGATTTCGACGTCTAACATGTGTACTAGAAATGTATTGAGATGAATAGCATCGACAGAGTGAAAACCTGCTGTTAGAGATTATACGAATCTTTGAGCAATAGACTTCAATTACAATGGCCCAAATCTTTACCACTAACCCCGCAGGTATCCACCTCTTCTCAAACTGGGATTTCTTTCTTCTTTTACATATCCGAGACATATCTCTGTAGGGACTTAAAATCACCCCCACCCCCCAAAAAAATATCTATTTAACAGTTCGAGAGACTATAAAGGAAGCCTATTCACGTGGAACCAGTTTATAATATGCCTACTTACAATGAATAATCACAGCCATCCAAGCAATAGTCATGAGCAAATTGCAGGTGAAATCGCTCCAGACTGGCTAACAGCAACTTCACTGCATCTGCTGATGCCTTCAAATGCCTGCACGCTAAGTCCTGAGAATCCCATTAGAGCATGGAACACATTTGGAAGGCTGGTCTGTAGATTGTTCAATGTCATGGCTCGGGTGTCCTTCACAGAGTTCAGATATCTAGCTTTCTCTTCCTCAACTTGCTTTCTAAATGCATCCAATTTCATTTCATTTTTTGCTACCAAGCCATTCTTAACTGGAGTTTGTGTTGAGTTTTGCGTTGTGGTCTCACTGTGTTTCTCTAGCTGGTTCTGGAACTTGATCTCCATATTATCTGACTTTTTCTTCAGTTGACGCTCTTCACTCTGTTGTACAACTATAGAGTGTATGACTGACTGAAAATTCTTTATTGCTTCTGCGGCTACCTGTTTACATAAAAGGATCATCTTTAAACAAACAAAGGAGCACGTGGCAATGGCTATATGGTTAATATGACAAATTTCAACTCATGAAAAAATGAGCACACTAGCCCTTCATGTCATACATGTAGAAACAATGCACTGAAAAAACAGGACAAGTTGGTCTTACAATACCTTCTCAGGCAACCTCTCGATAGCACGCCGGAGTTCCTCAGAGAGGCTACGGATTCCAGATGAACTTATCATTAAGCCATCATCGTCAGGAAGGCAGTCAGTGAGTTTAATCCATTGGTTAAGTGTCCTTATGTACTCACGCTGCAATGTGATAAGATTGCAGAAGGAACTGTGCCATCTAGAGACTTCCACTTCCAGCTGAGATGTTGCATGGCAATGCGTGTAACTTGTTGGCTCACTCCCAGGTCTGTGGCCTAGGAGACTAGCTTGCTGAGCAATATGGTTCTGAACTTGATGGCACTCATACATGTTTCTCCACATATGCACAAGCCTAGGTCAAAAGAAGGAAATGAAACTCAAAACTTGGAACAGATAAAGAGAACAAAAATATCCTGATAGGGACTAATACAGCATCAAAGACAAAATTGCAGACATTGAAAGTTTTGAAACAGGGCTCCAATGATAACTTGCTGCCAAATTAATTGATTGTGAACTAATCATGGACAACAGTAAAACAGAAGATATTATGACAAAACAAATGTGTAAGGCGATAATTGGAGAGTGTAAAAAAGCATGTCAGCTACATGCCTATGAGTTAACACAACCTACCCTGCAGATAATTCAATAATCTGAGGATACAACTCCTCATCTCGGATCTTTGATATCGACAAGCATGTCAAAGATGCAGCTTCATCCAATGAGATTATCTGAGTTTGCAATTCCTCGACCTTATCACAAACTCTCTCTGCATGCAGCTTATCATGCTTGCCTGATTCTAGCTTTTGTAGCAACGAAGTGTACTTTTTGTACTGGAGCCTTGCAAATTCTTCATCCTGCAAGACAAAGATACTAACAATCAACAATAAATTGACTTTTAGTAAATAAATAAATGGCAATATGTAAACATTTTGCCATCATGCACTGTGTTATCTTGCTAATGGAACAAACAAAATTTATTTCTCAAAAACAAATTTCCAGAAAATAATGAAACCTCCAAATCTACACAAGTCTTTTACTTTACTTCTTGACCGCCTCTGTATAATGCAATTCATGCTTCCAGTGAAAAATATACGAATAAAAAATAGTTCTAACTCTTCCATAATTCACCTTGACTAACTTGTAGAGTTTCTGCTCCTCATCTAAAAGCTTCTCTAGTGTTTTGCCATGGTAACCATATCCAGAGGCATCACTAGAATTCCGAATTGGGGACTCACTGTTAGCCTGCTGGGATTTGAACGACCAGCTCCAAGAAAGTGTGGAGAAAACCTTTGCAGACTTTTTCCCTGTAGCTAATACAATAATAAAAAGCATTTAGAAAGCGGCTGCAAACAAAGAACAATTTACCCAACCACAACAGAGTAATATTGATTATAAATTGCACTACATCTTGAAAATGGCTTCTAATACCTGTAACTTTACATTTACGTTGACATAATAAGATTTATAGAGAAGCAAATAATACTACATAGATGGAAAGAACTGTAATATATATAAACCGGCGTGTGTTTGCCTGCTCCTCTTTTCAAAAGGGGAAAAAATACAACAATAAAAATAAATCAGCGACATGATATTGTCAGATGAAGCAGATTATAACTTTGATACTCCTACTCAATGAAGTTAATAAGCCTTGGATTACTTATCATCAATTTCATTCTCAAGTTGATTCAAAATTGACTTAAATATTCCTTTTCCTTAAGATTCTGTATATCCTTTCAAAAGAAGAGTGTTGACATCCCTCAAAAGGAGCACTCTAGAGTGGAATCAATTGACATTTCAAAGAATATATTGATAATTTACAGAAACATATTACCTTTCTTTGATTCTAACTTCACAGGTTCAGGCCGCCCACCAGCAGAATCCAAAAGAGTGACAACATCACTTCCGCTTGCTGCTGCTTTCAAGAAGTACTCATCAATCTCCTTTACAATCTCAAGAAGTGATTTCTTACTCCTCCAAGCTACTACCGAAGAGTCTGATTGTTGTGTCACACAGCTCACCATTGATGACTCGCCATGACCAAGAACTCGACTCTTCGCTGGATTCACCTCCACTCTGCTATCAATGTCAACATCATTTCCAAGCAAACTTTCATCATCGTCTCCATCCAATTCAGTGTTTGTCTCCACCCAGTTATTGTTGTCCGTTGTAACCTGTGAGGCCACTTCTACATCATTGTGATCAGCAAACAGAGATGGGAAATCCGAGGGGCGCACATTGAAAGGATCCAACTCCTCCCACGCTATACCGGGTGGTGGGGGTGGGGGTAATGGTGTTGAGCAGCTATCAGTGTCACTGTCATAGTCATCCATAGAATCATCGTCATTGAGCTCACCATTCCTCTTCTCCATCTTTCTTATGTTTAGCCTTATTGGACTAAAAACCAGAGGTGGTGGGCGGAGGTCATCATCCCTCTTTTCCATCTTTCTAACAGTTATTGGACTCAATGGCGGAGGTGGCGGGGGCTGTGGTGATGCTGGCATCGACGATGTCACTGGTGGTTCAGGAGGAGGCAGCGACCGAGGTGGTGAGGGGGGTGCCACAATGTCTTCAGAAGGTCCCTGTGCCAATGCGGATTCCATCTCAGCGAAATCTCGGAGTGTGGCTCCCGTGTTGCGCAGTGCATGCAGGTAGGCAATGTGTGCAGCTGCAAGCTCAGGGCAGCGGCGCACAAGCTGCTTCATGAGCTGCCGCCTATCTTTGCATCTCCTCACAGACTCCTCATTCTCCACTTTTGAGTTTGAGCCACCCATCTGTGAACAACCTCTGAAGAAGAATGCAGGCACCAGCTGAAAGTCCTAATTGGGTACTCTCTTACCCCGGCGAGAGCTTCCTGAAATTGGTAACAAATTCCCCCAAAATTTGAGAGGACATGCACAAAACTGCCACCGCTCCTAATCACTGGTTCGTACCCAAACCGCCCCCAATTAGACGAAACGTCAGTAGCACACCCCAACAAGCTTCTCGTCTTGCTCACCAACAACCGGTCACAAAATTACCGATTCCCCTTTCTTTTGCACCAAATTCAGGTTGAACCGCACTGAAACCATGCATAGGAGAAAATATCCAGGAATCAGCTACGGCAGCCGCGGGGGGGGGGGGGGGGGGGGGGGGGGGGGGGGGGGGGGGGGGGGGTGGGGGGAGCTAGAGGAGGAAGAGAAAGCGCCCGATTCTTGAGTAGTACAAGAGAGTTCCCTTACCAGAGGGACTTGGATTGGAGAAATGCTCCCGGGCTCAGCAATCTTGGAGGTTCCTGTCAGGTTGGGAGCTAAGCAGCGCAGACGACAGAAGGATCTACACCGTCGGAGGAGAAGAATATGCCGGAAAAATAAAAGAAAAGAAATAAAGATGGCGGTAACCGCATCATGTGATTCTCGCTCCCCAAGAACCCATCTGCCTGCCTTTCTCCATGAACAAGTACGGAGAGCCAGTGGGGAAAGAAAGAGCACCCTGGACTACGAAACCGAGACGGAGAGGGGATCGCCGGACGGACCGGCAGCGGGAGAGAGAGGGAGAGAGCAAAGAAAGAGAAAGGCGTGGATTTTTGTTTTTGCGATAAAAAGAGAGAAGGGAGGAGCTGCGTGGTGGTGCCGTGGTGGTGGTGGGGAAGGTTATCAGAGGTGCGTGCGGCGCTTTCCACCACTGTCACCGAACTCCTTCCACTTGTCTTGTCCCCCGCCTTTCCTCTCGCTGCTGCTGCTGCGCTTCTCCACCTCGCGCGCTTCTTCTTTGCATTACGTTACGGCCACACCGCCCAACGCCGCGGATAAGAGCTTCGGAGCTTTTAAAAAAGCTGATTAGTGATTAATTGATCGATGAAATTTAAATATTAGTTTTTATAATATAGTTTTAGCTTTTCTACATATCAAAAGCTAAAAAAACAGTTCTCAGTGAGTTTTTTAATTTTTAGTTCATTTCTACAAAAGCTAGCTTTTCATAAATTTATTTGTTTCAGCTTCTCAGTTTTCATCTTTTTAACTTAAAAAAGCTAGCTGAAATAAAGATGGCCGACTGTTAATGGCTTAATGATGATAATTAGTGGTTGACAATGATGACGCTCCTTGTTTATTGGTTTCAGAATTCAACATTCAACATTCAACATGATTGTAAATGCTCGGTTCAGCGGGTTTCAGATAAGAACGGGTAGCCGAGTACTCGAGTAGAACGTTTTCCGGTGTCACTTATCTTCACATGAGAAATTGTCGTATCACGCTTAATTTTACTTATTTGTTCGTGTGGCATGTGTAACAGTTCAATTAATCGGTTGATCATACACGCATGGCCGAGAATCTACGTAGAAATCATTTGGTGCGATTGTACCCAGTCCCAAATTCAAAAGGTCATATAGAATTTAGGTTTTTATCATATTCGCATCCTCTTTCTTCAAATAACTTACACCTCGAGAGAGCCGACAGCAATTCAACATTAGTCCTTAGCCTTCAGCCCACCCTCCATTTCTCTAGCTTCACGCTCTGCATACACGTACGTACAACAGGTATTTTTTAAACATGAAGTAAAGAAAAGAACCGCACCGCACTTTGCAGCGGCAAACGGGTCTGCACGGAAAAGATAATCCATGCACCTGGAAAACTACCCGCGGATCTTCGTTTTCCTTGCACGACCCCCTTGTGAGTTTTTTTATTATTTAATCCTTTTTTAATTAATATTTTTAAAAAACCACGTCGAACTAAATTTTCAGAATCTAGACCGTTTTAGTCGCGTGTGACACGACTTTTGAAAAAGCCGCGCCACGTGAACCGGTGCGACTCGACCCACGTCAGCCGCGAAATACCTCGTTAGAAGCCACGCGAGTCACGCCGATCGGACTGACGCCACTGGAGTCACGCTCATCTGTTTGACGCGATTCGCGTGCATAAGAATCGGCTGCAAGCCCCGTGGCTTCTTCCTCTTCACTTTCTTCTTCCTCACGCACGTCCGCAATCTTCTTTCTCTCTCCATCTCCGCGACTTTACCTTTAAAATGCGGCTCAAATCGAGCCTCTCTCTTCTTCAAACTTCGAGAAAAAGTCGAGTGAAGGTACCTTTTTCATTTCTTTCGCGTAGATTTGTTTTTCACGAATGTTTTTTTTTGTTTGAAGTAGTTAGGATTTAGGTTAGGGTTTAGTGGAATACACGTAATTTTTGTTACAAGTAGAACTTTTTTCGGTATTATTTGTATTAAGATGTGTCATTTTGAATCATTTGTTCAGGGTAAGTGCGGTCATTTGTATCCGAAGGAGCCGAAGAAATATTACGGTTCACCAATGTCGACGGATGGTGAAGTGCCTCCACCGCTTTCCATTCCGAGGTGTGAATGTAATTCCGTTGCCTAAGTGATTCAGTTCAGACAACCAACAACGGCAGCACGTGCATATTATAAAGTGCCTTAACAAATGCTATGTAAGATTATTGTATTCATTACCGAAGGATTACATTAAATAATAAAGAAATACATATGATTAACATAGATTTTACAGGGTCATAGGAGTAGTTGTAAATTCTTCTAATGGATTGATGGTCCAGAGACGGTTGATGCGAGAATTCTACTATTTCTACGTGACCCATATGAGACGGTGCGTTACGAAGCTTTCGAGCGATGGTTACCTCTACCACCAAATCCTTCTCCTATGACGAATAAAGAGAGGGCGGAAGCATCAAGAAGACGTATCCGCAATCCGCTGTTGTGCAATTGTGGTCGTCGGGCCGAGCTAAAAAGGCTGCCTGCTGATTTAACATACACTCCATTTTTTCGTTGTCCTAAGAAGTTCATGGTTAGTAAAGTTAGATGTGAAGTAATGTTTGTGGTAATTCGTGACATTGCTTAATATTAACAAGTATCATGTCATCATACAAGATTGTGGGCAAATGTGTGACTTACAGGAATGAATATATGGTTCAAAATCTCAATATCCAGAACCTGAAAATTGGCCGAATTTGAGTAACAATTTACACTTGCCATGCAATGAGATGCCTGAGGTATTGTGTCAATGCGGTGTTCGTGCAAGAGAAGGAGTGGTTCTGTCGGAGCTGGCATATGGATGGTACTGTGACAACACAGTAGGTGATGATGATACATGGGTAATATATTGATTCTGTGATATTTGTTTGCATTCTTTATACTCATTTTCACTTCAGTAGGATGTCAAATACTACTTGTAATTTATTATGCAGCATACTCGGAGGTGTAATCGGAAGGAATGGAGGGATCAAGACGAATTTTACGCGCAACTGAAATTGTATAATTCTAAACAAAGGGCGGAGGTTTTGAGAAGCAAAAGAAAAGAGATCCGGTATGAACATTTGACATGTGCCCTAAGATGGATCATTGAAACAATCCAGAGAAAGTTTGGACTTGATAAAAGAAAGGATAAGCATGACCCCCTATCTCCACCCTAAATACACGACCTCTGAATCTTTCACCACCAATGTTTGTGTGAGAAACAGATCTAACTTCGTACATGAATTGCCTTGGGTTGAAAAGACGAGCTTTTTGGTTAGTTGAGATAAGCCCTAAAATATTTAAGTATTTAACTATGGGGGCTCACCATTTATCTTCAGCTTCAATGCCCCGTCGTGCTTTCAACCACCGGTTCACAAAATTGAAATTGCACTTCTGGAAAGTGAATTCTATAATAGCGGAAACTGGCAATCCTCGGATCCCTTTTAGAACATTGTTGAACACTTCTGACACATTCGTTGTCATTGAGCCATATCTAGATCCTCCGTCATCATAAGCTAGAGCCCATTTATGTTTTTCTGTCATTTGTTGATCTAACCATTCTTTTGCACTGCCATTTAAAAGATTGCGGCACTTTTCTAACCATTTGTCAAATTGTCTCTTCTTCATAGCCATGCAAACTCTCTTGAGAGATTAGATAACCTCCTTACTTTTTTTGTCTTTTCTAGATGTTCACAGCAAAGTGCCGCATGCACCACCTATGAACCAGTGGAGGGTATCCATGGAGTTCCTCTAGCATTAAGCAGACCTTTATGCCTATCTGAAACATGCATATCTGCCTATTTGACCTTATCACATGGCGTCTTGTGTGTCTAACAAACCATGACCAACTCGAGTTGTTCTCGCTCTCCGTGATGGCAAATGCTAGAGGAATCAGTTGATCTTCGGCATCAATGCCAACTGCTACCATTAATGTCCACTTGTATTTGCCGGTCAAAAAAGTGGCATCCACACTAATCACTGGCCGACAATTACTAAAAGCCTCTGCACATTGAGAAAAGCACCAAAACACACGGCAGAGCATAGGTTTCATCATTCCCTCACCATCGGTACCTAGCATTCTTTAGGTATCTATGAAATATTTTGTTTCAGGATTATAATGGGCAATTGCACTCAGAATTCTAGGTATAGTATTATAAGACTCTTTCCAATCTCCCCAAAGTTCGGCCGTAGCAAACTGTTTCGCCCTCCATGCCTTGCCATACTTCACACGGTAACCGGTGAAACCATGTATAACCTCAATAAGAGATGCAACAGTGATGTTATAGTTAGCCCATAACATTGGAGCAATACAAAATCCAAGGTACCTTGCCGTGCATTGTGAATGCACTTGCTTAATATGGGTTGTACCGCATGTGTGAGGTTGTCTCACATTGGTCACTTTTCAACGTCCACCATGCTTCTTTTGTATATGGGCCCAAACACTCTAAGGACATGTTGCATGCTGACACTTGATTGTGTACCTCTTTTTTTGTTTGAGTTACACATATAGTAAGGTCTATGCTGCCGCACTTCATAGTTTTCATAGTTTTCGAAGAAATATTTGAGATCTTTGAGAGTCTCAAAAGTCATACCTTTATTGATGAAAGGTTTCTGAGTATCACTAGGTTGATCCCGTGACCTAAAGTCATTGTCCGTTATAGCATCCTTCGTCCTACTAAGGTCGACATGCATTGGGCCCTTAGGTAACCTTACATTCATATCTTCCAATGGGCGCAACTCATCGTCACTATATATTATACTCTAATTTATTTCAACATCACCACCTATGCTCTCATGTTCAACAGATGGCGCTCCATCAAGATCACTAACATCCTCAACTTCAGAACCTAATTCGTTGTCATGAAAATTACCCTCTTTACTATCCGACGATGACTCCTCCAACCCTTCCGAATATGTTTCTTTTTTGAGTTCTCTTTCCTCTACCTCAAAGTATTCTTATTGAAATCATTGTTAACAACCGTCCAATCATACACCAGTGACATTGATGGGTTCTCCTCATTCTGCTCCAAACAAGGTTTCGCTGCAGTCAATACTTCAATTGGCTCCTCCTCCAAACACACATCTTCACATGCTAATGGAATATGACCAACCTCTTTCTCCTCAACTATATCAACTATAACCTCAGCGCATTTTACTTGAGCATCTTTCAAACAGTCTTTATAAAGGTTTTAATCATCTTTCGAAGCTAATTTCAACAAAATGTAATGCGCTCTACCGCCACTTCCCGCATCAAACCGACCACAAAACTTAAAACCACTATCCACTCCAACAATAGACTTCACTCTTGCCTCAACTTCACAAAAAGAAGGTGGTTTTCTAAATGAAATCACTTCTTCGCACCTCTTAACCGCTTCACCATTTTCATTCAAAATGCAATGATGGAACAAACGAACTATACGATCCATTCAACAAATACCACTATAGTTTTCAAAAATTATCTATCACAAAACAAAAAATAAATAAAAATTAGTAAACATTAAAAAATAACATATGCACACTATCATACACGTTAATATCGCGGTGCAATATGATAATCTATTGATATAACGTGCCTCAAACAACCACATTCGTGCAAATCATCCACTAAAAATCTTCACATTTCACTAAACCCTACCTACCCTAAAACCTAACAAAACATGCATGAAAAACAAATCTACTTGAATGTAATGGGAGAGCTACCTTCAAGGATCAAATACTCTAAGTTTGAAGAAGGGGGACGGTCGATCCTCGCCAGATTTTTAGCCCAAATCGCGGCGAGGAGAGAGAAACCGACGTCGAACGCACGCGCGTGAGGAAAAAGAATGGAGGAGGAAGAAGCCGCGGGCTCGCGGCCGACTCTTATACACGCGAGTCGCGTCAAACAGATGGACGCGACTCCAGTCACGCCAGTCCGATCGCCACGACTCGCGTGGCGTCCAGGGATTCCGCGGCTGACGTGGCCCGAGTCATGCCGGTTCACATGACGCGGCTCCTTCAAAAATCGCGCCACTACGATTGACGCGACTAAAACGGTATAGATTCTGAAAATTTAGTTTGACGTGATTTTTTTAAAATATTAATTAAAAAAGGATTAAATAAAAAAAAACTCCCCCATGTTGACTCGTTGCGATGGCGTTGCACTTGTAGGATAGCCGAGTACGAGTACACGTTTTGGTTGGCTTGCGGGTGGCGCTAGCAGTTTCCCTTGAGCCTCGCTCACTCAAAGGACAACAGCACGGCACGTCACCGTGCGCATGCGGTTCTACGGGCAGGCTTCTGGATAAACGCGACACCGAGGATTCTGCTGGCACAGGCGCCAGCGTAACTCACCTGCCAATGCGGCTACGGGTCGCGAACCAAAGTCGTAACTAACCACGCTGCCGCCGCCGCGTCCTTCACACTGTGATGATAATTAATCCCCTCGCTCTCGTGTCAACGTCGCTCACTGCATCACGTCAACGACTCGGGCAAGTACATGTTGCTAGCGTGATTTAAAAGTGTTTGGTTAGAGGGGGTAACAAACTCATAAAAGAAAGGAATCACGACTCAGGAGTGCGCAAAGCGGTGACTGGGGCGAAGCCAGCGAGCAAATGGCCACCGGTTCCATCACTCTCTGGTCCAATAACTTTTTGGCACATAATTCACAAGATTCATGACCGTTCTTACTAAAGTTCCAACAATATCATTATAGCAAAGTTTTGTACAGATATACTTAACTAAATGCATTGTAAATGTTGGTCACTTGCAACTAACCTGTCAGCAAAGTGTATTATTCTTGTGTTGAGTGTCAAGATAGATGCGGTTTCTCTCCTCGCAGTCCCTTGTCGCATGTGTACTCCTTCCTATCCGGTGTCAAGTTCTGCTTCCATTTCATTTTTCGGATGGGGCACCGGATGCGTTATTATTAGCCGCTAGGTTTGTTCGTCTGAGTGTCGTGTCTTTGGTCGTGTCTGTTGTAGCGCCGTGTTCATTTAGTTTTATGCGGTCAGTTGTGTTTTTTTGGTCGTATGTCATGTCCTTTGGTCTTTCATGGTTTGTGTTAAGACTCCTGTGTCTTCATCGTAGTGATGTCTTGTGTGACTATTTGAAGTCGTGTCAAATTAGTTTTATGTGTGATGTTTAGATTGTAAGATTGCTTTGTACTTCTTTCTTAATACGAAACGTGTCATACACGGTTTTGAAAAAAAATTAGCCACTAGAAACAGCGGCAAGTATGGACGGACCTTCAAAACTTGAAGGTAAGCTTTCACATTTTACAAGGAGCAGCAAAGCATTTTCAAATGAATTTTGTCACCCTTGAAAAACGAAACTTTCTCAGACCTCCAAAGCAATACTCCCCAATTTTTTCTTGCGCGTCGAGTGGTATTGTGTTACTCCGTACGTGGCATGCATACATAAGCGCGCCTGTGTTCAGGATATTTTACGGTGGAGTTTTTTCAGGCGAAGCATCGGTACGCCGGAAATGATGGCACGTTCGGTGGGCCGGAAATGATGGCGGCGTATTCGCTGGGTGATCGCACGGCTTCCTTGCACGACTCCATGGAGCATGTGACTCGCTAGGTACACGAAATAATTGACGATTTGGAATTTAAACTACGGTGGGTTCTACTGTACAATTTAAAACTCTGTATGAATGACGTGTGGAATTGATCAGGTGCATGATATGTGGGTAAAGTTCAAAATCGTTGAAATCTCTTAAAAAAAATCAAATCTCGTGTAGGTACAGGTGGGCTTGGTAACAAGATGAAAAAAAAGTCCAATCAAATTAATATATAACTGAATTTTTATTTATTTTTAACTAATATTTAATAAAGGTTGGTTTACACTGGGAAAGAATCTGTAGACCGAGCCATTTTACCACCTTTAGCTACCGTCTGTCTGTCTGAAAAGATACAGTAATTAAGTAAAAAAAATTGTCATGGTGCTTAAGAGGTACCCCCTCATCAATGGAACCATTGATTTTTAAAAATTTGTACCAGGCTTATTATTTTTTTATCAAATCCATCATTTTTTTATCGAGCTTTTGACTAGGTACCTCTTTATTTTTAACCATCAGATCTGGTATCGGATTCACCATTGTGATTAACTCCAAACATTGTAATATCTCTCTAAAGTAAATTAACCAAGAGTCATTTGACTGGTGTGAATTGTTATGCTTGCATCCTAGCCGTTGTGCTGGTGCTTGGCCTGACAATAGCCCCCTTTTTGAGACCCTTGTCCTCAATGGTGAAATGCTATAAAGATACACCCTATAAAGTTCATCTTTCCAAGTTGCTGCTCTTGAGGCAAGTCAACAACAATTTTTCATTTTTATGTTATCTTGACTGTCAGTCAATACTAAATTTGCTGTTGAAATAGCTCTATGCCCAGGTGCTCCCTGACAGGGTCGTATCTTGGCCGGTTCAACATGATCGACAGCACAGGGCCTCCAAAATTTTGGGGACCCCAAACTTTTTACCAGGCCTAATTAACGTTGAGCCCATAGATAAAGATTGGAGGCCTGTATTTCTGCTTATGCATTCCAGTCAGGACTCAAACCGTCAGGCGCTTTTATCTCCCGACCTCCAATGATCCGATCGATCGCTTCATATTCGACAACCCGCCAGGCAGTTGCGGCGGCGTGCCTCGTTCTCGTCTCCCTGCTGTCGTTCTCATGTTTTCTCTTTGTGGTTAGTCCCTACGCTGAACCAAGTCTCGTTCTATCTCTCTCTCTCTCTCTCTTTCTCTTACCCTTTGTCCTTTGATCCATATCTTATTCTATCTACTCTCTAATTAGGAAGGCTTAATGGATTGGCAACTATAGCAATTGAAAGTTATGGAGAAGATTTAGTATGAAGATAATTGAAGATTTCATTTCTAAGAATACAAGGCGAATGTTGCTTTTTAGTGGATGATAAGTTAGATATCGGTAAGAAGGGCTATAATGCTTTGTCTTCACATGAATACACTGTATCTCTTAGTATTGTTTAAAAAATAAGCAGAATTGAAGTAAACTATGTGTCAAAATTATTTTTAATTTTTTTATTCTTGAATTTGGGGCCCAATTTTGTGTTTTGCACATGGGCCTTAAAATCTCCGGCTCGGCACTGCTTCTTGAATCTTGAGTTGATTGACAAGGAACATGTGACATATGTTACAAACTTCTAGAAAGAGGACTCGATATGCTGCCTGGCCAATCTGGTTAAGGGCTCTGAATGGCCCATAGTTATTGAAGTGTAATTTCAGTGATTTGTAAGGTATTTAGTCCTCATCTTGTAATTGTACTTCTTCATTCTATTCTAAGCTTGAGCGAGGTTGTGCTTGATATTTTGATGGGCAATCAACTTTGTTTGGCGTAAATCTTGGACATTCTAGTAGGGAGTGTCATGAATCAAGCCTTCTGAAATCATAGATGGTGGAAAACCATAGTACAATCTAGGAATGGTGTCATTTTGAGAACAATATATGGAAATATGTATTACACCACTATTCTGTCGTGCATTGATAATAGAAGTGTCACTTCTTTGGTTTTTGGAACACAATGCATCTCAAGTAATTCTCTAAGCATTGTTTCACTCTATTGACCATCTATGTAAAGATGATAATGACTACTGATTTTAGTTGACATTTAGAGCATTAAACAAATCTTGCCATACCTGATTCTGTCTCTGTCAAGAATTGCTACTGGTGACTAGCATATCATCTTAGAGCCTATTTGGTAGAGCTTTTCTGTAAGTAATTATCTAATAAGAAAGTGATTCTATGATTGAAGGTGATTGTACTGAGAAGAGAATTGAATTGACACTCACCAATTCTAACTTTTCTACACCTCACTCTCAACTAGCAAGCAAACATTCAATTCCTAGCATAGCATACAAGTATAAAATAACAAATAGAGCACACCCTAACCTGCTAGAACGAGAACAACAAAGAACACTAGGAGTAGACAAAGATAAACAAGAGCAACAACCTGGTCTTAGTGAACTTAACCAATGAAGGAGCTAGGAGCTAGCTATGCTACAAATACAAAGAGCTAGCAAGCAAACGATCAAGCAACTTCTACACATGTACGTGATAAGATAAAGATAAGCAAACAAAACATACTATCATGATAGCCACAAAGATTAAAGATAAATAAGGGATAACCTATCGTACATGCAAATATGAAATACGGAAGTTAATGACAAGTAGTAAAGAGATTGAGAAAAGCTCAAGATTTATCTTGAGGTCTCAAAAAGATGGCACCTTTCCCTAATCTTGGTTGGACTACCGCCGTCAGAGTCACGGTCTCTCCCACTGTTCCCGAAATAGTGTACTTAAGGTACACTTCACCCCAAGAGTGGACGCATGGGTGTTTTCTGCTCACCGAGCAATACCTTCTCTAAGAATAAGACTACCAAAGTTCTGGTGCTCACTCATTGTGTCCTTTTCAAGAGGATCTGAAACTACTTACAAATTCGTAATGTCATCCACAAACACCACTGAAGCTCGATCACCAACTCCTAACTGGTCTAAGCTGCCATATATCAAGAGTAACATGACTAATTACTTTCCTTAATTAGCCTCATAAACTCTATAAATAGATGGATGCTCTAGTAACTCTCCCTTTAGCATTAATTACTTTTCAATCTTTCTCTTTTGCTATCCTTATGGTCCATGGCTTTCACAAAATCTTTCCTCAACTCTTTGGAACGCACGACAACTTCCCTTAAGGTTTCTCACAGATATATATAGTCTACCAGCTCAAAACAAAGCTGTTTATAGTTGTCACAAAAAAGTTAATTGTTTTTTTAGGGTGTCAAACTGTTCGACGATGATGGCCACCGATCTGTTCGATCATGATGGCTACCGAACTATCCGACAGCATCCGAATGTCTGATCTGCTATCACCAGAGTGCCGGACTGCCACTTTTCTGCTTTGCTTCAAAAAAAGACTTATTTGGAACCTTAACATTTTCAACTCGCCGGACTATCCAACCAACCCGTCGGACTGTTTGACCTGGTTGTCCGACAATCCTTTCTTGTTGAACTCAAAAATAATCTTTTTTGGAACTGCAAATAGCAGCAGACTGTCCGACAACGCATTGGATTGTTTGACACTTTTTTGTCCAATAGATTTCAGAGAGTGCCCTTCTATGGACTTCATGTTTAGGAATATCGGACTGTCGATCACTTTGTCTGACAGCTGAAACTTAAGATCTTCAAATCTTCATTTCTTCCAATGTCATCCACTAGCTTACTCTGCGCATCTATACACCCTAACCCACATGTGAGACCCTTCTTAATAGTACCTCTTTTCATATGGAGTCAAAAACTAACTAATCCACTTAGGGCTTTAGCTCTTTCTTAGCCACTCATCAATAAATCATTCTTGTCCATGAATCGTCAATCACCTTCGAGGAGGTCAACTCGTAGATTTCTTGGGATAAGATCGTTCATCAACAACGAATGAGTTAATTTATGATTTTTTCTTACACTGAAACATTCATAACTTTGGGTTTCCAATGCTTAAAAGTCATGAAGCTTGCAGTGATTTTCTAGGATAAACTTATGGACTCTGATGGATAAACTCTATAAACTCCTTAAAAAAAATCAGACTTTAAACCCTATACGGTATTGCAAACTGTTTAAACAACACACGAGTTATCTAGACAATTTTGAATACTTCAGAGGGTTAAAAGTCCAATTTTTAAAGTTAAGAGTGTGAAGTAAGTTGCTATTGATAGTTGAGAGAGTGAAATAGACTTATTTCAAACTGACATGTGGGCTTACAAGCAGTAAAATCACCTCTACAATAGCTTAGAAGTTATTTAGATGGATTTCAATACTTCGAAGGTTTAAGTATCTGGCTTTCAAGATTAAGGAGTGAAGTGCACCTACCCTCATACTTGAGGGGTTGTCTATACTTATCCTTAAAACTAGATGATTTCCAGGTGCGTTGCTCCAAAAATTTACGGATGAAATGATAATATTCTAAGATATGCTCTGGCAAAATATCCTGATGCTTTTGTGAAGATCAAAATTTATCTATATAACACGCAGAAGTAATAGAGAGAGCAGATAAAACTACCTTTACAACTTCTTCAAAATTTGTCTGGCCTGCAAAAGAATTAGGTGTAATATTGCAAAAAAAAGTTAGGGTTTCATTGAATTGCTAAACATAACACACAAATACAGAATCAAGAGAAGAAACGATGGTAGCAGCGGCCAAATCTGTTGGAATGGTAGTTGTATTCTGAAGAACATCCCAGCTGCCAAAAACCACAACTACATCAACGAAATATCCACTATCTCAACAACAACAAAAAAAAAGGTACTGCAGCTACGGATGAACATTACCAAGACTCAATGTCACACAAATCATCATCATTCCCCCCAGTGCTCTTCTCACTGCTGCATCGAAGAAAAAATCACCAAATATTACAAAAAAGGTTGACTCGAAGTCCATCAGATTTATAGTGCCGACCCATATCTAGCAAAGAAAACAGCGAGTCACCTTAGGATACTAGAGTGTGGAGAGATGTGATTGATTTAGGAGAAGGAGATGCTTGTTTCTTTAGCCAAAATTTGTTGCAAAGGTGTGGGGATCAAACACAAGACAAGCAGACACTGAACAACAGCCTCAGGTGTTTCGTCTCACAGCGTACCTAACAGAGGCCGCGTTCGCCGCTGTACGCAGGCTAGGGCTGCCCCAGGCCGTGACGATGAGGGCGAAGGGAACCAGGAGGTTGTGACCAGATTCCTTTGGCTCTGCGTGGTGAGCTGTTGCCGGCTGAGACCTGCAAGCATAAGGATTTAATAGGATGGGGGAGCAAAGGTGGTGGAAAGCGAAGAGGAAGGTGGGGTATCAGAGGCGGCAGAAGACAAAGAGAAAGGGGATTAATACCAGGGAGGCGAAGTGTCACACCTAGTTTTAAGGCTAAAACCAAGTTACTCTTTATGTGTGTCCAAAAATCAAGTTTCACACATAAAGTGACTTCATTAATGGTAAAACAGAACAATGTTACGATTAAAAAGAAAAGCAATGATTACCGAATGCAACGGAAAAGAAAACCAAGCGCAGTGTAGCTTCCACAGGCAGTCGACTGGAGAGACATCACGCCTAGACTTCAACTCCTGTGTTTTCAATGTCCTCTTAAACTTTTCTTTCAATTGAGCAGTATTTATAAAGGTAGGGTTGAGTACGAGATGTACTTAGCAAGTGTGAGAAAAAATGACATGTGGCAACAAACAAAGGAAAGGCAATATAGTTTTTTTTGCATAAAAGCACACAATAGAGACATATTTCCTATTAAACACCGATTTACTAAGTAATAGACATCGCGCCTATAAATCAATATGCCTACAACCTACTCGGTTGTAGCACCAACATAAAAACCAATCACAGTCTCCCACTGTGATCACCAACCAAACCATACCAAAATCCCGCTAATCATGTGAGGGTCCATGCAATGCTTATGACCGTGAGCATGGCTGTCATGACAATTTTAACTCTGTAGAGGTTGTATACAATTCCCATGAGAAATGATTTTATTCCCTGTTTTCAGGTGGACTAAAGAATCTACATTACACTCATGCTGGTCGAACACTCACACACTTCCTTTGATGTGAGGGCCAAGAGATCACTTCAAGGCTTTTCCATGACTTACTCCAGCTTATACGTGTCCATTGAGGTTTCACCTAATAAGACACTAACTGTAACCTTCAAAAGGTCCTCTCTTGTGCCAGATGGTTTCCGGGAGTAACCCTTCCTTCCTCCACACATCTCTCTTCAGACGGATCTAGGCGTAACCCACTTTCCTCGCTCCACCGGTTGGCACGCACAGAACTGGTCTCCACCACTACTACGCCAGGCCGCGCCCATACTCGGCTCGTGGTTGTACAGTAGCACATGGGTGGTCGCTCCACGAATCGGTCTTTAGATTTGGAAATATAACATACCAAGAGACAGTGTCGGTAACTCCACACATAGCCCTACACCGACCATATCCCCAAATCAGTAATCTAAAAGTTACTATTAAATAGCCCATTAATCCTCGTGAAGAAAGTATGATAATAAATCAATTTAATATCACCCATCCCGACAATAGCAAGCTAAGCATGTAATCTACCTATTAAAAAGGTAAACTAGGGCGACAAGGCATACTAAGGAAAGACTAGGTGAATTTCTAATAATAGGTGCGCAATCAATTTGACACAAGTATGCAATCTATAAGATAGAAATTTTGTAAATTAGGCACAAAATAGTCAAAAACACTTGCCTTTGTACTAGTATTGCTGCTCAATGATCTAGAGTTTTGATTCTTGAAGTTCTCACAAAGCGCATCCGAAGCATATTCATCTAAGCGCACAAACAGACAAATAAGAAACACAGTTCAATCACAACTATGCATACAATAGAAGAGAATCAATAGGAAAATGTAATGAATGCATAGGTTATTTTGATATGATCGTTTTGTATAAAATTCACTTAAATCGGAGTTACAGTTTAGAAATTATGTCGTTTATAAGGGTCAGGGACTAATCTGCAATTAAAATTAATTTTTGAGGACTTAAATGCAAATTACATGAAATTAAAATAGTAGAATGTATTAATTTGTAAAACCTTATGATTTAAAATGAAATTTATTAATTGTCATGAATTATTTTATAATTTACTAAATTTATAAGGGCTTAATTGTAAAGATACTATCATCATCATTATGGTATTTTTAATATTATTATTAGCAATATAGATAATATTATGGTTATATTATACTATTAATATTATTTTACTTATCATTAGTTTTATT